>PVKA01021093.1:26404-39337 GCA_004027165.1 Ctenomys sociabilis | reverse complement strand
ATTTAAGGTTGGTGTTTAAATTGATCCAGAAAATAAAGGCATGAAAAGGAGAAGAGAGAGTGGAGAAAGAGAGAAAAAAAGAGAGGGAGAAACTGGTGCCTAGTTTTTGTTATGCCTTGACTAAGGAGGTGGATATAAGAACAGGAGTAATAGAAGGGAAGATGGAGAGAAATCTACGGGATTTGATTTTAAAATTATTCAATCTGTGTTACCAGTGCAGTATCTAAAAAGAGATAGCTAAATGTGGTTGAGTGGCCAAATAATTGTTAACAGTGACTGATTCTGGAGAGAAGTCTGCTTTGAAGTTAAGTAAATAGGGATTTGGTGTCTTGAACAGGAAAGATGTTGGCTAGAGAAAATAGCTAGAGTACAGAGGAAGGACTGAGGAAAAGCAGGCATTGAAGGCATTACAGGAAACCCAAGAGAAAGGGCAGTTAGAGAAGTAGCAGAAATGGCACAAGAAGAGGGCATTGTGAAAGGAAGACCACAGGCACAAACATTTCTAGTCATACAAGGAGTAGACAGGCCACAGGCACCTTGATAAAGCTACTTCCCTGGGGTGACTGAGGTGGCGCCATCCTGTGCTGGGTTAATGAAACTACAGAACGTAGAATGAGTATAAACTACACTTTAAAAATGTGTGCCTTGGAATTCACATGATAGAATGTACAGTGTTTTGTAATTATTGTAGTTTGCATAAAATAACACTGGAAACATGAGATATGATGTCCTTCACATAACATATATATTTGAAATCTATACATGCTTGTCTGATTGGCTGCTTGTGAAATTGTCTGGGAATGTGTGAGGGGAGCTTTGGAACTTATAAAAGCATAATTAAATTGCCCAGAAACAGAAGAACATTTGCATAATTTAGGAGGAAGACTGTAATTCAACTACATAGCTTCTTGACAATAGATTTTTTAAGCAAAAGTCAGGTTGAGATCAGAAGAGAAGCAGATAAAAACCGTCAGCTGGGAGCATTTTTAGGAATGTGGCAGCCATGACATTGTGCTGTTCACATCTTTCTTCAAGAAAGAACATGCTGCAGCCGGTCTCCAGCTGTTGTATCTTAAGGCCCATTTAGGATCCAGATTCCTCCTACATCGTATCCCCTCCTCAACACTCCAGACATTGGCTGCCACTGTACGGCATATAGTTAAGCATTCTCACCTTAAAGTGTGGGACTTTTATGCATGGACAGTGTCTACTTATCTATTCATCATCCACCTGGCTGCACTGCAGTCTTATGTTTCTCTTAATCCTTTTTTGTGTTCCCTCTTTCTTTTGCAAGGCTCAGATAAGCACCAAGGTCCAATGGATCTTGTCATTTACCCCTGCTTCCATTCCCCTTCTTGCTTAACAAGATTTTCCTCCAATATGTCTTTTCATATCTGTTTCCATCTTGGGAGTCTGCATCTTGCAAGAGGCAAATTGACGTAAGAATGAGCATGTGAAATTTTTAGGGCATGCATTTTTCAGTCAAAGCAATTTCTTCGGTGAGTCAGGAACAATTTAGTGCTGCTCATGATAGCTTTCATGCGGTGTTTCTCTCTAAAAGCCTACCTGCCTTTCATCTTAATCCATTCAAGGTAATATTTCTTGTGGATGGAAAGCCATCTACAGAAAGTCTGGGTATTGTATCTTCCAATTTGATTATTTCCTCAATTTATTTTTCTTTGCATTTCCAGTGACTCCTACTCTTTATCAGCTGCATTCTGTTATTTCTTTCACTCATTTTTAAACCAGCTATCCTCATACATACTTTTAAGGCTAAGATATAGCTCAATGGCACATTGCCTGCCTGGAAAGCACCAGGTCCTAAGTTCAGTTTCAGTCCTAAGTTCAGAATTTAAAAAAAAAAAAGTTTCTTGTACATATGTTCATACTGGTTATTTAATGTTGCTGGAAAGAATATTTAAATTGGTACCATTTTAAGTTAATGATAAAGTGTAGCTCTATATGTTAAACCAAATGCTAGTAACTGCCTATACTTTTTTATTTTTAAAGAGAATGCAAATATTAATATATTTTTCAATATGTTTTTGAATACAATTTTTGAATAAAATTTTGAACATTACTTTTTGAATAAAAACACTACAAATGATATAGAATTTCACTAAACCAAATGACAGGAATTCAGCAATGGTTGAATATATTGCATATTGTTGTCTTCAAATTGGTAGTTTACATTACCAGACATATGTCTATAAGATTGGTCAAATAATTACAAAAATTAAAAAGGAGATAAAAAATTAAGCATTAACTGCTCCTTTCAATAAATCAGCAGAAATTGGCACTGCAATTATCCAAGATATCCTGTGTATGTTCATACATATTTCAGATTTTCCCCTCCTTCTTTCTTTTTTCCTTTCCCTTATCCCATTGTTCCTTCCCTCGGAACAGTTTCTTTCCCTTTCTCAGTATCCATCTGCCTATGTTTCTTGGTACTACATCATTTGATAGATAATTTTGAAACCAACATATCTAAATTTGTCTTTTTTGGGCCAGCCAAATAGTTCAATGGATTAAAGCGCCTACAAGCAAGCTCAGGGACCAGGTGTTGGATCCCCAGGCCTGCTGTGCCTGCCCCGCCCCTGGGGCACACTGAGATGGCAATTGAGATGGGGCATGGTGGCACACGCCTGTAATTCCAGCTTTTAGGAGGCTGTGAACAGGTGGATCACTATGACCCCGATCTAATAGTAAGACCCTGAACACCTTACAGACTCTTCCCTAAAATACAAAAACAAACAAACAAAAAGGTTAAAATTAAAAAAAAAAAAAACTTGTCTTTTTCACTTTCCCCACAAAAGTCTATTTGTTCTTTTAGTTTTTATTATTTTAATAAATGGCATTAGTAGTTTGAACACCTGCTGTGCATATGAAGATATTCAATCATTTACCCACTTCTGTCAGTCTATCAACTACATGCTTCTCCCTTCTACGTGAACTATTTCTGATTATTGAAACTGAATGGAAATAAAGAGTTGTAGAAAACTGGCTGCTAGGAGAAAATAAGACTTAGGTGAAGGCTCAGATAGGCCAATGTTTTTCAACAGTATCTGTAAGTTAGAATCAACAGGTTAGTTTTTTAAAAAAATCAGTACTTGGGCAGCACCTCTCAAAGAATTTTACCCTTTACCAGAGCTTGGCCCAGAGTTATATCTAGTGAATTATTCTATCTATTCAGGATTGACCACAGCTGACACAGACCAAAGGGAAATTTTTGATTTGGTCAACACGATCATTGTTTTAAAATATGTTTAATGATGAAAGAGAAATGTTAGAAAAGAGGCAGAAGATTCCAGAAAGAGGATGGCAATGGACAGAGCAAGTGAGGCCAGGATGTTGGTAATGGACAGAATAGTTACTCTCTGAGACTTGTGGGGTGGGAGGAAGCAGAGGAACTGGTCTAGAGAGGCTGATTGGTACCGGAAGCAAGACTGGAAGAAGACGGGTTCTTAGTAGTGGCATCTACTTTTCCTCTGAGAAATAAAATAAAAGGTTTATCAGCTGAAAGTGGGGCCAAAAACTCTTTACCATAAATCCCCAGCACTGAGCAAGTGTGGGCTCTGGGTTGGCTCTCCGCCCCAAGTGGATTATCCTCAATGCCTAAGGACCCTTAATGGCTCTGCCCTTGCCCAGCCAGATACCCAGGCTGGCTCAAGCAAGACTTCCACTGAGCTCTACTCAATCATTCTAGAAACCTTTTATTATGTGTCTGTTCAAAGTCATTGATGCTTTGTTTAGCTTCACGGTTTCCTATCATGAAATTTTCAAGGATCAACTTTTCATAAAACCACACTGGAACACTTTCTGGCAAAATGAAATAGTTTAAATCTTCAGTGATAGGAAGGCAGCCTCTTCGAATTTTTTCAAAGTAACATCTTTCTACAAATAGAATTTTAGAGAATCAAACTTAGGAAATGAAATATGCATTGTATGTATTTTTCTATATACATTTTTATAGATTTTCAGCACCTCAAACATAGATGAACATATAAAGCACATCTCATAAGATATGCTTTAAATGAACTTCTGTCGAGATTTAACTATTTGAGACAGATCAAATTAATGAAAGACCTAGATTTCAGACTCCCTGTAAATTGAGAATAAATGAAAAGGTTAGTATTACACTTCTAGAACTATAAATTAAGTAGAAAGTCCACTTCAGTTACATGCATTAAATTCTGCATTGATATGAAATATATTTACTAGGTGTCCCATGACACACATGTATTGGGCAGATGTAGTTAACTCCTTTATGCATTTCACACTTATCTATGAAAAACCCACAGTACAATTTGGTTTTTATCAACCAGTAACAAACGCTGGAAGACTAGCTCCATGAAGTAGTTTATAGGAATTTAAACGTAAATGTATGAACCAGTGAGATAGCTCAGTGAACTAAGCGCCTGCTTAGGTAAGTGCAGGGACCCGGGTTTGATCCCTGGCACCACATACTCTGCTGGTCCTGCCCCAGAGTGTGCTGATCCAGCAACCAAGTCCAGGGCATGTTGGTTCAGGTCTGTAGTCCCAGCAGTGGGGAGGCTGAACACAGGAAGATCATTATGAGTCCAAGCTGTGTCGTGAGACCCTGTACCAAATACATTTAAAAAAATGTAAATGTAATACCCAGTCTTTTTCATAGGAATATACATAGTAGACTAGTAGGAAAAAAAGCATATGAAGCAAAGAATCTGATTACAATAACATTGAATATTTAATGTAGTAGTATTTATTGAGTGGTCTTCATATATATGATATGGATGTGTTTGGTAGTATTGACAGTGAAATCTTCTTCTTTGGCTAATTTATATAAATAAAATTTTCCATTTTATTTTTTATGTTTATCATTTTAAATTGTTTTCTAGAACTTGTGATTGACACAGTAAGCACATGTTTGCTAATGAACTGTCTTACTCCACTGGAATAAAGAGAGCAAGGGTTTTTTTTCTCTCTTTTTTTGTTCCCTAGAATGGAAAGAAGTGCTTGGCATATAAAAATTATAATAATTATTTGTTGCATAAATAATGGAACTCTGAGAACTGAAGTTGGAGCAGGGCAAGAATAATGTAACCCAACAGTTAAAAAGCTCCATTAGCCTAGCAGGGCATGAGAAGTGATACATCTACATAGAAAGCAAAGAAAACTTAGGGATGAAGACAAGAAGAGAGGGCTGATAGCACAGTCCCTGAAGGCACTGGTTGATGTGAAGGTCAAGCCATTTCTTTGCCATGGTTTTTTGTAAAATTACTTTCACATAGCATTTTCCCATTCCTAGCACTGATAAGTACTTCATCATCAAATCCCCAAATGTTTTTGATATGGTTCCTGTAAACTTAGGCTTGTGACACTGGCTGGTAGTTTCTAAGCTAGAGGTCATCTGTCAGACTGTGCAGTCTGTAAAACCATGTGAGGTTCTGAGCTTCTCCATTCTCCATTTCTAATGGAGATGTAACTGCAACGGTATCCAGGGAAATTTCCTGTAGCCTTCTGGAATGAGTGGAATTGATCACAGTCAGGGTTGTGTTATAGTTTGAATTGAACATAACTGGATCATGTGGACACCTTTGTTTAGTTCTGGGATAGGGTAAACAGAGGCATCACTTCTCCCTCTGAAATTATAGTCACCTGCCTATAGGGGTTGGGAGCGTGTTGTAGTCTATTGCACAATATGCAGACTCCTCTAAGCTCAGCATGTGGGCTTGTAACAGTGATATTAAGTGGCCTTTCTGATCTCATTCTTAAGGAATAAAATTTGGGTTTCAAAACCAGATTGTAAAACCTGAGTTCAGAATGAAGTGAACCTCAGGCCGTCACGCTCTTTTAAGGAAGAATTTTAATCAGATGACTTCTGGTTAGAGAGTGGCAGTAGAAGGCAAATACAACAGAATTGCTCAAGACCAGACATTTCTTTCCCACACTAAGCCACAGAGGGCTCTTCGAAGTACATTCTTCGTGGCAAAAAGTAAAACAGTTGCCCATAGTCCCCAGGGAAAGTGAAGCAGTATGCAGAAAGTGGTAGGAGTTTAGGCAAATTATCACAGCCTACTAAGAGCTTGGCTTCCCTCAGCCTGGATCTCAATAGCAGTGTTCCTCAGGCCTCAATTTCCAATTTCCTCTGTAAGAGAACAATAATGGTGATTCTTTAACATAGTGTTACTATTGCTAGTGTTGTCAAGTATTACATAATTCATGGACAGTCATTTCTTCTAAGGGAAGGAAATAATCAGAATGTTGCAAGACTAACAATTAAAGAAGTTAAGAAAGTTTTAGAAGAAAAAAACACAATAGACATTCTGTGTATTGCTTAATTTATAAAGAAGGAAAAGCGATTAATTAGTATATACTTTGTAATAGCCTTTTACTTGGGATGTAAAAACATCCCAATTTTACTACAGTAATTGATGGATAAGTAAGTATAGAAGAAAGCTAGAAACTAGGTAGAAGGCATGAGCAGACTGTTGAATATGTCATTAAACAATCAAAATACTTCCTTCAAGAGGCCTAAACTTACTTTTTGCTTTCATATACAATCATGATCCATAATAATCATTCTATGTTTTATTAGTATTGACCAAAATGAAAACAAAAGATAAACCATGTCCTTTGATAGAAGAATGTAATTAAATAGCATTCCATGACTAAACATGACAGTATAAGCATGTTTAATGTAACAGGCTTTCAGCCTTCTAAAATTAATTAACTCCCTAATGAAAGCTGTCTGCTATAAGAAAAACCAATTTACTTTTGTCAGCAATCCAGTCATATTAGTTTTCAATTAAGATTCAAAAGGCCAAGTCCTGACGAGCAAGGAAGTCATAAATCATTTATGACTGTCCTACTTTTATGTAATGCTACATCTATTATTCTATTTTAATTCTCTAGCATGCTTTTTAATTCCTGAAAAATTAATGCCGCAGCTAATTTATAAAGATCATATCTCCTCGGAAGGTAACTATTTCAGGAAGCATATTCTAAAACTATGTCATTGTTTTAAATCTAGCAAGCTGATACCTAGAATGCACAGTTAAATTTTAATAATTTCTTTTTGTTTAAGTGACATCTGTTCTCAGTCAATGATTCCAATAACTATCACTTTGTTTTGCTTCACAATGGAATGGAACATATCACAGTTTTTGGTTTGTTGTTTTTTTGTTTTTTTTTTTACTGTTTTGGAAAATGTTCAGTGCTTAAAGTGTTGAATCTGTTCTGTTCGGAAAGACTCATTGGGAATTTGTAATGCTTAAAACTGAATCTTGGTTTCTTTTGATCTCAGTTGTGGTAATGGTGTTGTCCTCCAGTCCCTTCTTCATTAAATTCCCCTGTCATACTAGTACCCTGGGCTGAAGCCATTCCAGACATATTTTAACTGATAGTCTATCAAGGTTAAAGGCAGAAGAGAAAAGTAATTATAGGGGAAAGTAATTTTATAGATGCCCAGAGACAACCTGGAGACCCAAGACCTGGAAAGTCAGAAGCTGAAGTCCTCCACCTCTCAGGGATTTTACTACTTCCACACACTTCTCTTGCGTTCTGGGAGCCCATCTCTAATCTGTGCCACAGCTAATTTGGTCAAAAAAACCTCACTGTCTTTAGACTTACTGTATCTCTTAGTTTTAGCTTTTAACAGAAAAGGATTCTAAATTGCTAGGCTCATTTTGCAGAGATATTCTTCCAGCATAGCATGTTATAGGGTTATGGTGTTGTGAGTCAGGAATTTTTCAGTGGTCCTTTCAGCTCTAACCAGGAGCACAGGGTTACATAACAAGTGGAGCTGCTTGTCTCAGGCTCATAAGAAGGCAAGCACCTATGAGGAATTGGCTCTATTAGCACTACTATTGCTACCTCTAGCAAGGAGCAGCACTCACTCATAACTGAATTCTCGTGTCAGTTATCATTATAAATACAATGGCCATTATCATCACTTATTTATTTATTTATTCATTCATTAAATATTTATTGATGTCCCACTATCTCACAGCCATCCTCTGAGACTATGGAGGAAGATCTTCATTGAAGCAAAAGAGACCAAACACTTTAAAGAACTGATATATTTATGAGACAGTTCTGAGAAAGAGGGAAGGAGTGGTTACTTTCCAGATGATTAATGAAATTTTTGCTTTCAGTGAGGTGAAAGAGATTATAAGTGATGAATAGAAATCCCTAGCCTATGTACTGTTGGATCAAAGGCTGCAAAAGAATCAGTCTAAGAAAAAGAAATACCAATAGGGAATAAATAAGGAATGTGTAAATGGTAGAATGTTGGTGAAAGAAAAGCCTCATTTTGCTTTGGATCTTTGAGCATTAACACAAAGCTTTCTAAGGTTACTCTTCCTGATAAAGAGTCAGCCAAAGAAGAAACAACAGAAATGAATTATCAATCAAAAAGTCATCAGCATTAGCAGCTGAAGAAGGCTAAATAATGAATTCTCTGAAGATATCTCTAACTTTAATTATTGGAACCTGTGAGTGTTATTTTTATATGGCAAAAAAAAAAACACCTTGTACATGTGATTAAATTCATTGTGAGACTGAAGATTTTCCTAGATTATGTGGGAGGGCCCACACAGTGATTGAAAGCCAATCACTGGCTTTCTTACATAAGTGTAGTTAGAGTCAGGGCAGAGAGATGTATTGGAAAATGGACAGGGCAAACAAGAACCACAGTTTCTAGAAGCTATAAAGGCAAAGAACCAATTTTTCGACCAAGCAACTCAGGAAGGAAATAGTCTCACAGATACCTTGAACTAAGGTTGTGAGTTTGGAATTCTAACTTCCAAAAGTACAACAAACATACATTGCTTTAAACTGGTGTGTTTCCAGTCATTCATTAGTTTCTGTTATCTCCCAAACAGAATAGACCTTTTCTCCAAACAGAGGAGAAATACATGACAACATACCTGAGGCCCAGTGTCATCATCTCTAACTAGGAATAGAGTAGCCTCTGCCCTCAATCTATTTTATTTCTGTGGTTTCTGTTCCCATGGTCAAGTATGAACCCAAAATATTAAAGGAAATTTTCAGGAAGAATTCACAAAACTTATATTGTGCCCTGTTCTGAGAAGTGTGAGAAAATCTCACACTATCCTGTTCCACTTCTCCTGAGACATGAAAGATCCCCTTGCCCAGCTTACGTGTGCTGTGTATGATGTGCACCTGTGAGTCACGTAGTAACTGTTGTCATTAACAGATCAGCTGTAGTAGGATTGGAGTGCATGTTTTTAAGAAATCCTTACATGACACGACCCTTATGCCATTCACCTTACTTCAGTTAATCACTTGGGCTTTATGCCATCATCACAAGGAGGTAGAATATGACAAGTATTAGGAGAGAAATCATATTTATATAACTTTAATAACAGTATATCATCATAATTGTTCTATTTGATTATTACACTAATTATTATTGTTAGGCTCCTAATGATTTGTAGTTTACCCATGAAATCTTGCAATGCATCCCTAACAGATAAAGGGAGGTGACTAATCATGGACGACAATTGTGCAGTTCCAGGATGGGATGAAAATCTTCTGCCACCATAGGTTATGAATAGTAGGAGCCAAACCAATAAAATAAATTGCTTTTGTCATTCCATGATAGTTACCTTCATTTTTGATGCTTGATGAGATCATTAAATTATTTCACACATAACTAGGAGCTCAAACGGAACAACAACAAAAATCTTCAAGTCTCAACTCCATGCTTTATTTCCTCAAAGACTGCAAGAGAGCAAACGCTGCTGACACTGTTAGAATGCTAGACTTGTGGCACAACCTTCTGCCCTAGGGTGTCAGGAGAATGACAGGCTTCTAGGAAATCCTACAGTGCTTAAGCCATCCTGACAACAATCATGTCCAGTACACACAGGGTTGCTAATGCCCATCAAGGGCTTTGGGCAGCAGGCCCAATGGATTTGACAATCTGCAGACTTTGCAAAGATGCACAGCAGAATTTCCACCAAGGTTTTCAAAGGATTATGCATTAATTGTGACAAAAATATGCAAAGCCATATGAATCCACAGATTTGATCCTGAAAAAAAAAAAACAAAAAAAAAAAACAAAAAAAAACAGGCAACAGGCATGAGCACATTTTGGAACAGACTAAAAATGTCATGTAAGTATCACAAAAATGGATTGTGTGACTGGAACTTGGAATTCATATAATGAATGCTTGAGATCTAGAGATTTTGTTGGCTCTGGAATCCAAAGTTGTCATCATGGGTTCACTGGATTTCAGAAGTGACACAAGAAACCCAGTGAGAGGAATTTGCCAGCGATAGGGCATGTAGTCAAAGGCTGGTTAAAGGCTCTGCTTAAGGGCACTCCCTTAAGGTGTTCGTTCCAAACACACAGACCCATGCAACTCTTTGTGGCCATGAATAATTTGCTAAAAATATCCATCAGCTACTACTCCTCCATCCTGAAAAATGATGAGTATTTTTTCTCTATAACTGTTCAACAAAAGCTTTACTCCTACTTCCACTTCTTAGGTTTCATGTCCCATTCTATTTTACAGAGTATCCCAGGCCTATGATCCTCTTCAATATCTCAGAAAAATATTAGGGGCCAGAGATACAGCTCAGCGGTATAAGTGTTTGCCTGACAAGCTTAAGGTTCTGAGTTCAATCTCTGGATTTTAAATAAAGATTTGTTCACTCCTTTAGAATAGGCTAAGAATCTATAATCACTCTGGTATGGCATAACTATATATTAGGATGTTAGTATCCGTAAGACATGCTCAAATCAATCTTTTGTTGACAATAGTTGAAAAAAATGAAATGAAATATCTCGTGAGTGTACTGAATATCAAGTTCCACAACATCCACTACACATAGGAGCACAGTGTGGTCCATAGCCTTAAGTAATTATTATTAAGAAATTCAGTTTTTTTAAAAAAAGATTTTATTTAGGGGTAGTGGTTGTTACATTGTGTCCACTTGAAAAGTTTAGAAGCTTAACTAAGCCACTCAGCAGTTCTACATCCTAGGGTGTACAGGACATGTGTTGGGACTGTTGTCTACCCCCTAGGGTATTATAATGGTTGATTCATTCTGTTCACTTGTGAAGTTCAGCCAAGTGATTCAGTAGGGGGCCAAGGTCCTCACTTTGTAAACATCCTGAGCCTGTGCAAGAGGAGGGCATGGGCGTGGTGTTTGAAGGACTGTAGGATAGGTAGCCTGCTTTCAATGTAAGGGATAAAACGAGACCTGTGCTTCCCTCTTTTTATTCTTGTCGCCTTTGCTGTCTTCTGCCACCATAAACAGTTGCCCCTCAGCCATCCCACCCTGCCTAGGAGCCAGACCACTGCAGACCGAAACCCTTACAAGCTTTGAGCTACATAAACCTTTCCTTACTTTGGAGTGTCTCAGTGACAAGAGTCATTATTAGACCAAATAATTTTCAAATGGTGAGATTTTACACTGCGACAAACTGTTTAAGTCCATATTTTTGAACAAAGGGTCACTTATTACCTCAGGCCACACCTTGGCCTCATTTCCATGAGGAGTATAATGATTACTGGAGAAAGCTGACAGAGACTGGAGAGGTAGAAAGTGTTCATTTTTTAATCTAATTTTGGAAAGACAGAATTCATCTCTCTAAACACAAACAGTGGAAGTAAATTTAGTAAACTTGTTTTTAAGCTCTGAACTAATTATTCTCATATAAAATAGATACAAAGTTTCCACAAAATGATGAACAGAATTAATTGAAATGCTATTTATCTTTTTTTAAAAAGTCAACTACCATTTTAGAGTTCCTCTTTTCCATGATGGTAACATTAGTTACTTTTGTTTCTACAAAATAGACTTCGTGAAGAGGAAGTCCTTCAGCACACAGGACTAGAAATGATTCATCTGAGTTCGGAGCCAAGTCCATGATGCAGTGCCAATTTTAAATTTCTTTCAAATACATGATTGCCAAATATCTTTGTTTTTAATTGTAGAGTTCCCTGAGCCAAAAGATCCAATCGTTTTAAGGCAAGGATCAAGGTATGACAGTGAAAGTTTCTAAATGGGATGAGTTTGGTAGAGGACTTATTAATACATAGTAACTGAGTAAATAATCACTATTAAACTCTATCTAGAAATGCTCTTACTAGAAGATATTATAAGAATAAATATTATGAAAGTTTTACATAATCTTGAATTTGTGCATGACAGTGTTTTCATACACATTAATCCTCACTAACATCGATGAGAAGAAGTTAGGGAACATGTTAATATTCCATTTTTTATGGATGAAAAAATAAATTCAGAGGTTCTGATTCAAAGTTCTTTGGTCCTAAGTTAATATTTAGTCTCAAATAACCCTTTTTATATTTCTGGACCTGTCTAAAAGATGAGTGAGTTGGACAGATAAGACTCTTTTCTCTCCGTAAGTGCTGATACAAATTTGCAGATGGAATGGCTGTAATTTAACTGTGTAGTAAATGACAAGCTATCAGTTTGCCATAGTCTGAAGCTGAGCTTGAAATTCAGTTTCTCTTGTCTTTCCCCAAGGATGATCAAACCTTTGTAAAACCAACTGTTCCTTTCAAATTGCCTGGAAAATTGAAATGCCTAGTAATTTCATTTACAAGAAGAAATAGTTACATAGAATCAGTTATTAAAATTGTCTCTATTGAGTATTTCCACCCTGTAATCTAGCTGGTGGGAAGACTTAGGCCTTACCAGAAGTCAGTGTGTTGGGCCTAACAGAAAAAGAATAATAATTGAAATCATCTACTGGGTCAGGGAGATGGCCCAGTAGAATAAGTGCTTCCCTGGCAAGCAGAAGGGCCTCAGTTCAATCCCAGGTTCCAAAAAAAAAAAAAAAAAAGAAAGAAAGAAAAAGAAAAAGAAAAAAAAAAAAAAAAAAAAAAAAAAAAAAAAAAAAAAAAAAAAAAAAAAAAAAAAAAAAAAAAAAAAAAAAAAAAAAAAAAAAAA
>PVKA01021093.1:0-26304 GCA_004027165.1 Ctenomys sociabilis | reverse complement strand
ATGTCTTAACTTTCCATTCTTACTTTCTGAGGCCATGTATCTAATTCACACTTTTACCATGAAAGCATAGCAGGTGTATGGCCAGTGGGACAAAGGAGAGTAAATGGATGTCCCTAAATGCCAGTGCTTGGGTCATCATGAGGACTAGCATGGCTATAAATTTTAGTAGTGCAGTGGTAGGATGTTGGGGGAATGAGCCAAAATGTGTAAGATTTGTCATTATGTTGCAGTGGAGATAATCATTGACTTCTTAGCTGCTAGTTTTACATAATTATTTTTTTTTTCTATTTGATAAATGAGCTTCTAAGATAATTAAAACCCTAGGTAGTCTGACAATACTATTCAACAAATAAAGTAATAGAACGCATGTCTTTTGACTGACCAGTAGCTAGGGCAAGCAAACTTTCCTTAAGACCTGAATTACTACTAACATCATAAAGTAATCTATTTGAACCATCATTAAGAGTCTGTTTGATTGTTTGAAACAAATAATCTCCTGTATTTAAAGTCCAAATCTTTCTAATAGATCAGAAAGAACCAAGTAGGTGGAATGGAACTGTGGGAAAGATGACCACTGGAGTCAGGTACACAGGTAGTGGAATGGAGACATTCAGACAATAGTCAAGAATCTTACAGTGAGAACAGAATGCACAATGAAATGAAGAGTGGGGCAGCCCAAATAGCTCAGCGGATTAAAGCACCTGCAAGCAGACACAAGGGCCAGGAGTTCGATCCATGGACCTGTCATGCTGCTCCCCCCCCCCCGGGGGGGGAAGGGCACACTGAGATGGCAATTGAGACAGGGCATGTGTAATCCCAACTCTTGGGAGGCTGTAAACAGACAGATCACTACGAATCTGATCTAGTAGTGAGGCCTCAAACCCCCTGTAGAACCTTCCCTAAAATACAAAAAAAGAAAAAGAAAAAGAAAAGGAGTGAAGGGTGTGAAGTGTTGTGCAGTTACTTAGGAAAGAGCAAGTGATTTTTCTTATTTGAAAAGCCAGAATGGATAATCTGACATTAATTTATAGCTATCGTTCACAAAAATAATGAGAATACTGTTGCTGGTAGGGGTGAAGTTACAAATACTCTGAACACTCATTGAAGGAAATGTAAATGACTATTAGCTTTTGGGAAACGAATTTGGTTATATTTCACTTCAACCCAGAGAGTTCACTTTTAGTAATCTGTTCCTCAGATATGGACACACTAGCTTATCGTTGTGCTTTATGAAAATATCTTTTCATTTCAATTTAGAGCCTATAAAGCTCTAAATTGCAAATGGAAGCAATGCATGTTATCCTTCATAGAGGAGTACCCAAATAACCACGCCATGAGATTTCCTGCACCATCGAAAAATTCAGTCAGAATCATGATTGTTATTAGGACCTTTTTTATGAGATACTATTGAGTCGGAAAATGGGAAAAAAGCAGTGAAAATTATATATTACTGTGTTATTTTTTGGCATGTAAAGATAAAATTTCTCTATATAATTACATGTTTGTGTGTTTTGTACCCATATTTGTGTGTAGTTGTGTGTTGCTGTATCTATAAGATTATTTCAATAATCAAAGAATCTGTATTAAGTTCTTAAAGAGAAGGAAGTATAGGGATACAATCGAAGAGGATTAAGTGGGTGCTGGGGAGGTGGAGCATGGAACAAAGTAAAAAAAAACAAAAATGATCTTGAACAGTAATATTTGCTTACTTATGTAGAACTATATGTTCACAAATTCATCTACATGTAAAGAAACTAGTGAGAGATAAATGAGTGTTCTGTTTGCCTTATAAGGTGGCAGTAACGTATTAAAAAACTAAATGCACAGTTTCAAAAGGCAGTGTTCAAAAGAAATCTATTTGAAAGCATTTTTATACAAAAAGATTGAAAATTGGCATGACAAAAGACAGCATTAAAAAGAATCATGTTAGCTTAGGAAGAACTACTTGCAGCCCACACAACAGAGGCAAGAATTATGTCCTAATAAATAAAGAGCTACTATAAATTGCTAAGAAGTACATAATCAACCCAATGTACAAGGCAAGAGTAAGTAATCTGCAGGAGAGGAAATCCAAAATAACAGTGCACATAGTCTTTTTTATAGCCAGAGACCTGTAAATGTAAGCAATAATTAAGTATAGTTGTTCATTCTCTGGTTAGTAAAAGTTAAGAAAGAATAATAATAAATTACTGCTGAAGAGACTCTGAGTAAATCAGGCACCTTAATATATCATTACAAGAAGAAATTGCTACAACGTTTAAAGAAATGGTAACTTGGCCACATTAATAAAAATTATTAAGCTTTTTTCTTTTCTTTTGAATTTCTTGCAGTTTTTGTTATTATTCTGTTTTGCTTTTTCTTTAAATCAGTCTTGTACATTTATATCTGATAATCTGAACAGCTGATTTGCTATATCATGCAACACAGCCACCATTGTTGAATTCCTATCACTTTGTTTAGTGTAGGGAGGGGATGGGGAGATAGCTCAGTGGAATAAGTGCTTGCCTGGCAAGCACAACACCTTGAGTTCAAGCCCTGGTACCACCAAAACAAACAACCAAAAACCCTATTTGTTTAGTGAAATTTTGTATCACTTCTAATGCTGATTTTTCTATCAGTATCTGGTATTGTTTAAAAAATTCTGAGGCCAGGGAGATAGCTCAGTAAAAGCGCTTGTCTGGCAAGCACAAGGTCCTGAATTCAATTCTCAGTACTACAATAAAAAGAAAAAAAAAAAAGGAAATCTGCAGTAAATAACCTATCTTTCAAAAGCTATCATATACACAATTGCACAAACATTACAAATGTATGTAAATATTATATACACATATGTGTGTATATACAAATATACGTATGTTGTCTTTCTCCAGTGGTACTTACAAAAGATGATTCTTGCAGCAATTTTGTGTGGCAAACATAAAACACACTTGACAAGAAAGAAAATAGCAAAATACCTGGATGTACATTGATTCTGAAGAATCTATATGCAAATGCAGCATATAGAAATCTGAAAGTTGTGCAGCTACTTAGAAAAAACAAGTTAACTTTGTATCTGAAGACTTCAAGATGTATCTGTGAAAAACAAGTCACAAATAAGTATGACCCAATTTTCAAAACACTACAAAATCTATGTATGTACATAAAATAGAGAATTTTGTAATATAAACTTAAAATATTTCCTATTCTACATGATTACAAGTATAAGCTTCTATTGCCTAAAGTATATGTTGAATCTTTATTACTTGGTCTTCCCTAATAAATGCAGCTATTCTGAATTTGGTTAGTAGCATCTCTTCTTTCTTCAAAAGATTTGCTGTTTTGGCAAATCTATTAACTATATAGCTAATGTTAAGATCCTAACCACAGTCACTATGTTCCTTTATTTCCAAAAATGTTAGGTGAAAAGAAAGACTGGTTAGTTGACAAAATAAGTGCTCTCAGGGGTGTTCTCTGAGCTTTCCGAGGTAGAGCACAAATTTGGTTCTCACCTCTTCCAAAGTCAAGAGAAAGAGGAAAACATGATTCTCACATTTGAAAGATGTAAGTATAAGTCACTAATAGCTCAGCAGAAATATAAGTATTTTTGGTATAGAGGTCAGGAAGATCTGTTTTCTATTGTTCTATGTCCTGTAAATAATAGCAACCAGCAGGAGCCGGGGAGATAGCTCAGTAGAAGAAGTGCTTGCCTGGCAAACACAAGGTCCTGAGTTCAATTCCTGGTACTGCAAAAAAAAAAAGTAATAATAATAATAGCAACTGGTTTTTATAAGGATCTTTCTATGTGTCAGATATGATGCTACGTACTTTGAATGTATTTTCTCATGCAGTTCTTATAAAAGATTAATGTAAGAAAGCTAAGAAGATCACTGAAATAAATGAACTTAGTGCCTGATTTAGGATTGTACATGGTCTGCTGACGTCAACTCTCTACTTCTACTCCATAGTTTTTATTTAAGAATTATGTTGTGATTCAAGCCCTAAGCATTTTGAATAGTCAACAGAATCACACAATATTGAGCATGATATAATCCCACAACTTTCTTTTTATTCTGTAACCTTTGTTTGTTTCTGTCCTTCCAATATCCATACTGTGTTCATCTTTTGTCTTGTTTGTTTGTCTTTCACCCAGAGTTCTTTGCCTACTACATAGGCAATGATCTGATTACTCTGTTGAGTGTTGCATTGATAGTTTACTTTATTTCTTAGGATGCAGGAGAAATTCAGAACAAATGTTTCAAGGGGAAAGGGTTATGTGTGCATTCAAAACCCTCATACCATCTGAGAATCCCTTCTTACTTTTTCATTCCTTAAAACATTACTAATTCTCCACTATGTATGACGTATTTATACATAGTTATTCACAAGTGCATTGTTTGCTTTAACTTGGCTATTTTTTATAACTTAGCTTAGTTTAGATTTGACTATATTGACTTGATTTTATAATAAAAATTGTAGTTAAGATAGATGACACCATCACTTGTCATGCATGAATAAATTTTTGTTTGCTTGTGCAGAAATAATGATTGCTATTTTTAAAAGCTTGCATCTAAAGATTTTGCCTAGTGGCATATTAAATATAGATTTTGTTATTTGCTGCCTATCATTTCTTATTTAAAAATACTTTTTGAAAAAGACAAATCAACTTAACGGATCAAAGCAAAATAAATAACATGTATTTGTTTGGGCTAGCCCCTTAATTCTAGTTGTCATGTTCTCCATTAGGAAAAAATAAATCTTTATGTAACAGGTTCACTAGGTTGGCAGTCAGAATATTGAACAACTGGAGTTTTCTTGAGCTACGGTTTATAGTTGCATACAGAACACTAAGATATTCAAACTAACTGATGGGAAGACTCTAGTAAATGCCGTGAAGAAAGCCCAATAAAAAGACAGAATTCAGCCTTGCTTGCCCTAATGCAAGGGATCTAGGGCAAAAGAACACTGTAAGATGAAATACCACCAGGGGACCTGTCTCAGCACCATGAAGCATGTCAGAAGGAAGAGTAGAACAATGTGAGAGTCTAGAGGATCATTCCTAGAAGAGGTTGCCTCTGAATTTTTATTTACTTATAATCCCTTTATGTTTTATATGGTCAATTAACACTCATTCTAATTTGCTACAGTGTTCACCTTGCACCATTGCTGGTCTTCCCTAATGGGCATTATATACTATTTAGACTTCCTTCTTGCATTACCTAGTGTCCAAACTCATCAAGGTGACTGTATTCATGAGTAGTCTTGAGCTCCAGATCCCAGCATAACCTTCTGTTTTAGTTTCAGTTATGTCACCAAATACTTTGATCTGTAGTTCACATATAAAATAACAGGAGAACAACTCTCATTATGTTTTTATCATTGAGTGCTCGCCACATACTGTGCGTCATGAAAGTACAGTGCATTTTCTCATTTAATTCCCACATTTCCATGAAGTGGGTATGTTTTTAAATTTTTTCTGCATTTTAGCAAAGGGTCTACAGGGTGTTTAGGGTCTCACTACTAGATCGGACTCATAGTGATCTGTCTGTCTACAGCCTCCCAAGAGCTGGAATTACAGGCACGCACCACCACGCCCAGTCTTAATCGCAGTCTCAGCACACCCTGGGGGTGGGGCTGGCACAGCAGGCCCAGGGATTGAGCCCCTAGCCCCTGCATCTGGTTGCAGGTGCTTTAATTTGCTGAGCTATTTGGGTTGCTCTTTGTTTTTAATTTTTATAAGACTTTTATTTATTTGTTTATTTGGTACAAGGTCTTACTACACATCTCAGACTCATAGTGATCTCCTTGTCTCAGCCTCTTCTGTGCTGGGATTACAGGCATGCACCACCATGCCCGTTCTCTGGCCAGCTCGGCACAGGGACAGCATTGCATGGTATGCGGTACTGGGGATCAAACCCAGGTCCTTGTACTTGCAGCAGGCACTCAGATAGTTGCACTACCTCCCAGCAGAGGTGAGCATTTTTAGTCACCTCCCTTTGAAGACAAAATTAGTCAAAACTCACAAGCATCACGTAGAAAGAGGAGATAGCAAGAATTTGACCTCACACATTATTTCATTAACTATTCATTTTAACCACTTCCAATGTTTTATTATCCTGGTAAGCTTATTGGGGCCCTTATTCTGGACAACATATTAACAACAATAATACATCTACACAGTTACAATTACGTTGTGACCTGTGTATTCCTCTAACCCTCACCTTTAGGCTGCACATTTTCTTCTCTTAATTCAAGTACATAAGAACTCTTATATGTCAAAGATTACACTAAGATTAGTGGAAATCCCAGTATTTTCCCAACAAAAAGTCACAACAAAATCTAGGATCCACCTCCTCTCAAGAAGCACATATAATAATTATGAAGTTAAACTGGTTTTTTTTTAGAGTTGTTTCTTTTTATAAAGTTGGATTTCACAACAAGTTGTATCAAGAGACACAGAACAAATCTCATAGTAAAAAAAACACACATCAATCACCAGAAACATACAACAATCCTAAATATTTTGTTTTCTTAGTAGGACAGTTTCAATAATTAATACACTGCATATTGTTGTCTTCTTAGTGGTTATCCACAGTACAAGATGCAGACACGATATCCTGTCCAAACCCTATTAGTACAAATCTTTCTTCTCATTGAATTAAGAAAAAGTAGCTATCTATCCTAACTGTTGTGAATATACAGATACAAAATGGTCCTTCATTTGTATCCCCTTTTTTTGTTTAGTTTTGTCAGAGATGGGTATTTTATTTCCATTTAAATATTATAGGTGTGCGATTCAGAAAAATAAGGGTGCTAAATTTTGCATCATAATCTAATGTTTATTTTTCTGAGTGATCAAGATTATTAAAAGAATCTATGAAGTGAAAGGGCTTACATGTTCATCTGCTCCTTCTCTCTGCTGCTCTT
Organism: Ctenomys sociabilis; assembly: GCA_004027165.1. Classification (NCBI taxonomy): domain Eukaryota; kingdom Metazoa; phylum Chordata; class Mammalia; order Rodentia; family Ctenomyidae; genus Ctenomys; species Ctenomys sociabilis. The sequence continues at coordinate 19,401 of PVKA01021093.1, read as the reverse complement.
TTCTCCTGTCTCTCCATACTGACAATATACAGGCTGCCTTCTCTTTTCTGTTTTTTTGTTTTTTTTTTCTTCTCTCATCTACCCTCTCAGAATTATCTACTATATCTGGATTTGGGATATTTCTTAGATCTAGACTTCTTGGAATTGACCAGTCTGAACTATAAGCTTGCATTCTAATTATTGCTCGGAAACTTTATCCAGGGAGAGAACTTTCCAGAAGCTTTTATCTCCTCTATTTCCCTGAAAGAAATGAAATAAGTAAATTATTTCTAATATCTACATCATGGGAATCATACTGGTAGAATACAAAGATTTGGTTTATGATGCCAGCCCAGGCATACACAAGCAGAGGAAGATGCCCAGAAGGCTCAATTATGTTTTAGCAGCTACAGGTAAAGGTAAAAATCTCATAAATTAACAAAATAATGGACACTATGTAAAAGGATGAATGATTAGAGAAAGTAAGTAAATGCGTACAGAAGACAGGAAAGAAAGAAGGACAAATTCACCCACTATACACAAAAATAGTTCTTAACAACTAGAAAACTAATAGGTAATTTTAGAGACACAACTGCCAAGTCTAAGTATATGCTCCAAAGAATACACAGTCTTGTTTATCTGTAGGTTCTATTTTTGATATTATTGTAGTGATTATGGATTAAGAAAAAAGATTTTTTAGTTTCTGACATAAAAAGGAATAGTACTTTCTATCTTCTTCAAAGAAAATCCTAAAATAGAATGTTTTATGTTTCCTGAGCAGAACTTTTTTTTTGTCCTGCTTGCTTCTCTGACTGTTTGAATTATCTCTTTTGCTGAAGGTTTAGTACATGAAATATACATAATTTTCTCAAGGAAAAAGTCAGGTATCAGAGTATATAGTCTGTAGAACACAGTAGTTAAAGTAGCTTTCCTGAAGATCTTCTCATTAAATTATTTCAATAATATTAATTTGGCAGTTTCTATAAAAAAAAAAGTACATTGTATTTGTTGTATTCTACCATTTATTCTTTGGGATTCACTGCCTTAAGTCAAAGAACATATTGGGAATATTTTAATATATAAAACTAAAATCTCTTGTATAATGGTATTTGAGCAGTTGTTAAAAAATAATGTTGCATAAAATAAAAATGGCTGAATAATGAACAGCAGCAAAATACAGACTTTCTGAGACCACGGATCAAGATACCTAGAAAACAACAGCTTAGGAAAGAAGAAAAAAGTAGAAGTATGGAAACCAACAAAGAGGCAACAGGAAGACTAGAAATTACAGAGAGAATCTGAAGACAATGCAGAGAAAAGGGTGAAGTAACCTGGAACGCTAGCCACAGCGCCTAGCTCAGAGACACTGCCTCTGCCAGGCAATTCCAAGAGAGGGTGAGCAGTTCCAGGGAGAAGTCATGGGTCAGACTGGAGCAATGAAAACCCCATAAATTTGTAAACTGCAAAAGCAGGGTGTATTTTTGCTGCAAACATAACCCCTTCTGCATGGCAGGCTAGAGACCTGATTTAGTGCCCACCATATTTGACAGTGTTCAGTCTGAACTGTTTTGGGAAAGGGTAAATTATTTAAGATTCAGCTACTCAGAAGGGAACCAGAAGCTACAGAGCTACTACACTTCAGGGTTTCCAGAGTTGGAGTGAGTCTATCACACTGACTGGCCACAAAAGAGTCACAGAGAGGGGTTGACTAGATATATGCACCCTTCACAAAGATAGAGGTGGTCGGATCTTGGCACAGAGGCAAAGGCACATAGTCATGGACAGTACATCACTGGAAAGCAGACACTAACTGAAGAGCTCTCCATGCTAGCAATAAAAGTCTACTCTCTTCAAACACATGCACAGTGCAAACATGAACAAGCAAGGCAACAAAGTCCCTCTAAACACCCCTCGCCATTTCCCTCAGACTGATCCATGGGAACAACGGGGAGGAAGTGAAACAGCTTGAGCTATATGAAGTGATAAATGAGGAAACAGATCAAATAAGGTGCTCAGCAAGCTCAAAGGTGGTATAACTAAATAGATAATGCACTTTAAAAGACTGTGGCCCAGGGATGTAGCTCAGTGGTTCAGCACCTGCCTGGCAAGAAACCAAAATAAAAACAAAAAGCAAAACCAAGACTGAACTATGGGGTAGCACATGCCTGTTATTGCAGGGTTTAGGAGGCTGAGTCAGGATCTCCAAGAGCTCAAGGCCAGCCTGGGCTACCTAGTGAACTGATGGGGAGCCTGAACTACAAACTAAGACCTAGTCTCAAAAAACAAAGCAAAGAAAAACAAACATGATGGGTGAGTTTAAAGGAGATACTAATAAAAAAGCACGCTGTAAGCTAAAAAAAATAATATGAGATAAAAATTTCTACTGAAAGCATACACAGCAGGGCTGGGAGATAGCTCAGCAGTCTACGCACCTGCCTGGCAAGCACAAGGACGTAGGTTTGATTCCTGGTACCACATACCACATGACCCTGCGCTGAGAAGGCCACTAAAATTTGGTGTGGTGGCACATGCCTGCAGTCCCAACTCTGGAAAGGCTGAGACAGGAGGATCACTGTGAGTCAGAGCTGCATAGTGAGATCCTATACTGAATAAATAAATAAAAAGATACAAAAGAAGACAGAAATTTAAAGAAAGGAAAAAAAGATAGAATAGGCAGAAGAAGTGATCAGCGTGGAGACAGCGTGAGAAGCAGCTCTGGCTGCATGTGGGTGACCATGCACTCTGAGGCACCACACCAACAAGGAAGAGGCTGTGAAAAGTGGACTCAGTAGTTACTAGACGGTGCAAAGGAGACCAACCTAATAGCACTCAAAACTGTGAAAGATCAGAAGACAGCACAAATGGAATTTTTTTAAAAAAACTGTCTATAGAAAAAAGAGCAGCAGGTTTCCGAGCATGTGGAAATAGTCAACATACAGGTAAACAAGGTTCAAAGAGCCCCAAATAGTCACAATCAGGAAACCAAAATGCAAACAAAAACTAAAATCCATCTTGTTGATGCACATGATGCATCATATTTGAAATCCCAGAAATCCTATACAAGGACAGAATCTTAAAAGCTGTTAGAGAAAAGCAATTAATCATTTAGAGTTACAGCAGAAGTACCTGACTCATGGCCCTGGAGTATGGACTGTCCTTCAAAGCCGGAGGATGTGACATCAGCCTGAGGACTGGGGGACACAGAGGACAGCCATCATTAAGCTTGTGGCCGCTCTACTCTCTGTGGCCTTACTCTTGCTATATGGAACACACTAACATTTCTTAACTTTATTTGGCCTGCACTCACTCTGCAAAGCATATTTCTTTTCCCTCCTTTAATAAATATAAAACCCTCTCAAAAAAAGACCCATGAAGTATCCTGTAACAGGCAATGAAGTCAAAGAGGTAATCAAAAACCTTCCAACTAAAAAAAAGGCCTAGGACCCAATGGATTCACTACTGAAGTATAAAGAACATTAGTGAGTATTCCTTCAACTCTTTACTGAAGTGGAAAGGGACAGAGAACTGCCATCCTCATTTCTGGAAGTTAATATTATCTTGAATCCCAAAGCAGACAAGGCCTCAACTAAAAAGAAAACTGTAAGCCTATCATCTCTTTAATGAACATAGATGCAATATGTTCATCAGATATTGACAAACACAATGCAACAAATCATTAAATACAATGCACATTGTGACCAAGTAGGCTACAACCCCCAGATGTAAGAATGGTGCAATGTATGCAAATCAATGAATGTAATGTATCATAAATAGAGCCCAGGACAAATATCATATGATCATTTAAATAGATACAGAAAAAAAACCCTCAAAAATCCAGCTTTCTTTCATGATAAGAACCCTGAACAAGAGAGATAGAACGATCTTGTCTTGAACTGATAAAATCTCTTTAGGTCAAACCTGTCGCCAACAACATATTAAATGGGAAAAAATATCATGCTGAATGTTTTTCCTCTAAAGATGGGAATAAGACAAGGATATTTAGTGTCATGATCCTGTTCAATAAATTGCTAAACTTTATTCCAAGAAATCAGGTAAGAGAGAGACAAAAGGAACATGTAAAGGGCAAATGAAATCAAACTATCTTTACTCAGATTACATAATCCTTAACTGGGAAGGTATAATAAATTACATTGTACTCCTTCTATGAATGAAACAAATTCACCAAGGTAGCAGGGTATAAAACCAATACACAAATATCAGTAACATTCTTGTACACTAATAATGATCCCACTGAGAAAAAAGATTGTGAAAACATTGTCACAACAGCTTTATGAATGTTCAATAGTTAGGAATTAACCTCCTGTCTTTAGAGGAAAAACATTCAACGTGATACTTTTTCTCATTTAATATGTTGTTGGTGACAGGTTTGACCTAGAGAGATTTTATCAGGAAATGCAACTTTTCTATAATGAAAACTATAAAATTATAAAAAATGTCAAAGGGGACATCAAAACTGGAAAGGTATCTCCTTTTCTTGGATAAACATAAAACCAATATTGTCAATAAGGGCATGATCTATAAGTCTGACTCCTAATCAAAATATCAAGAGTGTCCTTTACAAAACTAAAAAAAGGTTCCAAAATTCTTAAAATTCATATGGAATCAGAAGAGAATCAGGGTAGCAAAACAAGTCCTGTGCAACAAGAGCAAGACAGGAGACACCACAATCCTAGATTTCAAGTTATATTACAAAGCTACAGCAATGAAAACAGCATGGTGCTAGCATAAAAGTGGATGCGTGGACTAATGGAACAGAAACAACATTGTGCAATTCAGTTATCTCATCTTTGCCAAATGGGCCATGTTAGAATAAAGACAGCCTCCTTAACAAATGGTTCCAGGAAATTTGTATATACGAGCACTAAAGATTGAATATAGACCTAGATCTCTCATCATGGTAAAATTACTGCAAACAAAGGCATACATAAGGACTTCATGAAGAGAATCCTGATGGCACAAGAAATGTCATCATGAATCAAAAAATGGGATAATATAAAATTAAAATGCTTCTTTAGAGTAAGGGATTCAATCAGTGAGTAAAGATACAACTTACATAATGGGAAACTTTTTCACCATCTACTCCTCCAACAAAGGATTAAAATCTAGAATAAAAAACTTTAAAAAAAATTAGGCTCCAAGAGTAAAAGACATAAGCAAAAATGGGTAAATAAAATGGGTAAAAAATATTTAATATTTCTTGCCATTAAAGAAATGCAGGGCCACGGAGATAACTCAATAGAATAAGCACTTGAATGGCAAGTGCAAGGGCCTGAGTTCAATCCCCAGTTCTGCCCCCCCCAAAAAGAACAGAAATGCAAATTGAAATAAAACCAAGATTATATCTTCTTCCAGAAAAAAAAAAAAAGGTTGTCATCAAGAAATCAAATAATCACATAAACCAATGAGGCTGTGGGATGGGAGGGCAACACCTATACATTATTGAGAGTATAAATTAGTGAAACCACTTTGGAAATCAGTGTGAGATTCCTTAAAATACTAAAAGTAGAAATTCTACCTGACCCCACAATTCCCCTTAGGTCTCTTCCTGAAGGTATTAGCTCATCATATTAGTGTACGTTGAAATGTACACGCCCAAGTTTGTAGCAGTACAGCACCTAGAAGGTAAATATAGAAAATAGCCTGGATGTCCATCAACAGATGAATGGATAAAGAAAATGTATTATTTATATATGTGTTATGTAAACATGGCATAAACAAACAACTGAAGAATGAAGGGTGAATTTGAGACATTTGCATGATGAGTGTACCTTGAGGCAACAAGGTTAAGTGACGTAAATCGAACACACAAGCTTCGGTATCACATTGTTTCTCTTATAGGAGGATCTCAAAGTATTAGTAATTTAATGAACAAAAAAGATGAAACCATATATATATATCCTATATTATATATAATACATATTCCATCCGAATTCTTTTTACATCCTGATCACCTGCTTTCTTTTCCCATTTCCTCCATCTTTTAGTCCCCATCCCAGTTGCAAAAGATCCATCTCCCTGTTTCCTGTTGCATCTTTTACTTTGTTCATATATATATATATATATATATATATATATATATATATATATATATATATATATATGGTTGTATATATATGTATATTATAGAAGATGAATGTAATTATTATGTAGTGCAAACATGTATAAATAAAACTTTTTTGTGTATTTGGTACAAGGTCTGCAGGGTCTACAGTGTCTCCCTACATAGACTGGACTTGTAGTGATCCTCCTGTTTTCAGCCTCCCAAGCACTGGGATTATAGGCACGTGCCACCACAACCAATCTTAATTGCCATCTCAGCACACCCTGGGAGGTGGGGCTGGCATGGCATTCCAGGGATTGAACCCCAGCCCCTGTGCTCTGCCTAAGCAGGCGTTTTAGTCTGCTGAGCTATCTGGCCAGCCCTAAATAAAATTTTTTTTAACATTAAGAGTAAAATAGAATTCAGTGGTGTTGAAAAATATAAATGATGTATAAAGATGTGTGATGACTTGCAAATCAAAGCTTTGTAAAATAAGTAAAAATAACAAAACTATATGCTGATTCCATAGGTGTATACATGTCTCATGATGATACTGGTTATCTAGTAGCTAAGGATCATTTATATTTTATGTTTCTCCTTCCCTCTGTATTATAAGCATTCTATAGCTTTATAAAGATTACTAAGTTACTCTCTGCCAGGGAATTAAATGTACCATGTTCAGTGTGATCATCAAGTGACTTGGCTCTCTTAAGACTTCAGTCACCATCACATTGAGTCTACATGACCCAGCGCAAGCAGATATACTGAGTTGTTCCGTGTGGTGACTTCATACTGCCATTGCCAAGGTTGAGCTTCTAGCATTTCTGGAATTCATTCCACATCCTTCTTGCTGTTTTAATAACTAGAATTGGAGAAAAGCAACAGATGATGATGGCTATGACTGTCAGAGTGCCAAGCTCAGGAATGGAATTCTACTTCAACATGACTTTGCAAGGAAATGGTAACATCTCAGGAAATACACGCACAGCTTTTGAAAATACAAGTTTGGTGTAAAAATTAACATGATTTAATGAGCTCTTATAATTTAATAGAAAGCATTGACATTAGTTTGACAGCAAACAAGCAGAAATTTATTCAACCTTCTGAATTATATTATAGGAAGTGTTTTAAAAATAAAAACCTAACTAGACTATAGTGAATTTTTATTGTTACCTTGGGGAATAACCACTGCGAACCTTTTAAGTTATGTCTAAGGATTTTTAATCCTGTAAGTGAATCAAAAGTCATTTCAGTATTTTTTGATCAGTTACTTTTTATTCACTGATGAAAGATGATAGATTAAAACAATTTAAGCACTGAGTGGCAGCCTTGTACATATAATGATAGCCTTCTGAGAGGCTGAGGCAGGAGGGTAACAAATTCATATCCAGCTTGGGCTACTTGGCAACTTGCCTGGAAATGTAGTTCAGTGTAAAGGACCTGGATTCAATTCCTAGTGCTTCCAAAATAAGAGATAGGAAGGAAAATGTCAACAAAACCATATAATGACAAGTAATTCAGTGCTAATAGGCAATTAATTATATTTTCTTGCCAATATTTATAATTTACTTAATTATAAGACCCTGAATTGTGTTTCTTTCAACATAAATTCATTCCTTCATTTAATAAACATTTAATAAAAAGTTCTTGGATACTTGCTATGAGCTAGGTGCACACTTGGAAAATCTCAGCCTTTCAAAACTTTCAAGGTATTATATTTAAAGGAGGAAGAGATATGAAATATAGTAACTAGAATGTCAGAAATGCTATGAAGGAAAGAAAGAAGATGACCATAAATGTCTGGAACTTGTCATGTTAAACAGAGTGTCAGTCTCTTATATTCTTTTATTTTTGTATTTCTACTTTTGATATCTGTTCCTGAAATTCATTCAAACTCATTATTGACAATATAAATAATAAAGCAAAGAAAGAACTAAAAGCACCACTGTAGGTTAAGGACAAAGGAATGTAATTTTAAAAAATCGCACATAATCCCCCCCTCAGATCCTCAAACAACTGCAATTTTAAAAGGTTTGTAGAGCCTCCTTATGTATTAGACATAAATGCATCCTGAGAAGGTGATATAAGAGGAAAATCTCTTGATCCTAGAGCAAGTTCAAAGTTGGAGATGAAGAGAAGGCTTGAACTACTGGCAGGCAGTTGGGACACAAGGGCAGAGGAGCAAGAGATGAGCTCAGAAATGGGCAGCGAAGGCTGGGCATGGTGGCAAGTGCCTGTAATCCCAGCACTCGGGAGGCTGAAAACAGGAGGATTACTATGAGTCTGATCTCTGTAAGGGGACTCTGTAGTCCCTGTACTAAAATACATAAAAGTAAATAAATAAATAAATAAAGAAGTAGGCAACAGGCGGTGTGCAATGCTCCCCAAATTTCTCAAAATCCAGGAATTCTTTAGGGCATTTGCTAAATGCAATGCACAGATTCCTGAAACTCATCCTCAAACTGTGGAATCTTAAGGCAAATGTTCTGGGAATCTTAGGTACCAGGTTATGGCAATGTGCTTGATTTTTATTTATATAGCAGTGGGATGGCAGAGGGGTGTGTGTGTGTGTGTGTGTGTGTGTGTGTGTGTGTAGGCCTGCATGGTGTAGTACAGTCTGACTTAATTTTCTCCAGATCATTCTGACAAAAATTGGAAAGAATGCATGCAGAGTGAGTAGTTAGCACGATGTTACAGTACTTTATAAAGGAAAGAAAGGCAAAGGCTAAATGAAGTAATGGGGCTGGCCAAATAGCTCAGCAGATTAAATCACCTGAAAGCAGGTGCAGAGACCAAAGGTTTGATCCCCAGGCCTGCGGTGCTGGCCTCCCCCCCCCCCCCAGGTTTCACTAAAACAGTAATTGAGACTGGGGGTGGAGGCATGCGCCTGTAATCCCAGCACTTGGGAGGCTATAAACAGGAGAATCACTACAAGTCTGATCTGGTAGTCAGATCCTGAGCACCCTGTAGACCTTTCCCTAAAATACAGAAAAAAGAAAAATAGAACAATGATAAATGAAGTAGTGAAGAGAATCATTTTGTTCATGTGATAGGCTACAACAGCTACATAATGCATCATTCTTAACACTGTGCTAAAAAAATAAAAAATGTCTTGTATTCAGCACAAAGCATTTTTATTGCTATCAAGTTTAGGTTTTTATAAATAGCTGTCCAGTTGTGCCCAAACTGAATCATGTTGCCCTCTCTGCTATGTTGCCTCTTTTGTCATTCTCTGATTTCTTACATGGACTCAGATCTATGTGTGATTTCTTTTTTCCCATTCATCAATTGACATGCACATGTTTTAAAATGATATTTGACCAACTTCTTCGAACTAACTTTTTAAATTTAGATTCGTTCTTTCAAGTTTCTATATCTACTCCCTCTAAGAACTTGAAGAAAGTGTCTCGGGGCTAACTGGAGGAGCTTGCAGTCACTCCTCACATCGTCATGCACCTATACCTTTCATGAGTTTAGCCTTTTGGCTTGGTATTTACTGTCTTGGCTTCTGCATCCTTTGCTGTGTGGTAATACAAATTTCCTCAAGACTTTCACTTGTGTTGTACTTTCATGACCAAAAGCAGGTTAGTTAGCTCAAAATGAGCCTGTCCATCCTCTCCCACAGTTTTGTACAGCCACATTGTTCTCTATATGATCAGTCATAAAAGTCATGAAGAAGTAGACAGACTTCTTCAGAAGTAGGGGTTTTCTCAGATTTGACAGTTTTGGGGGGATATAATGTAACAGGTTCATGTTCAGTAGATTGGGCTAAAATAGTCTTTCTCATTGGCAAATAGATAGGTTTCAGGACATACTGCTGACTCCTCAAGTTTCTCCTAGGTTATAGGCAATTTGCTGGCTTTCTGAGACACTGTTAGAGGGGTCAGAGGATGGCCTTTGTCATTCATTGTTGTGGAAATCCTTTCTTAGGCTAAGTTCTAAGTACTTATATCATCCTAGTTTCTTGAAAGGACTGTGCTGCCTTAATAAACACTGATACTCATATACCATGCCTTAGCATACAGAGATGGCACCCCTGTTTCTTGACAGCGCTCCAGTCTATGTAGGTAACTCCCCCTTCCATCCATTGCTTTTTAATTTTTAAGTAAAAGCTTTAGGAGTATGAGTTACAGTTTAGGTTTCAGGTATAAGGCCAACTTTATCAATCGTTACTGATGTTTATACCATATTCTTTCTGACTGCATATAAATTTTCAGGGATGAAAACTCTAAAGTTTTAAACATCCATGTTGTGACTGAGATGAAGATCGTTCTGAAAATTTAAAGTCACCCACACGAAGCACAGCTGGTAGACTGGACTGTGTCCCATAATTTGAGCCCCTGATGAAGATCATGTGAAATTTTCTACAAACTGTTGGTCGCTGAGATGCTGCATTTTTCTCTCATATGTGTTAGATGATTTCACCACTTGCCAACTAGATGTTTATTACCATTACACTTCCCCTGATGGGTCTCAACCTCAGTGCCACTCTGTAGACTAAGCTCATCCTTGAGGATGTTTGATACACAATATAAAAGTACAGTTAAACCAATCTGTCAATTGGAAAGGTGCCTAACAATTGCTTATCCACATCATGTGACACAGTAAATGCTAACCAAACATCTTCTTTCGGGCAAGATAATAAGTAGGACGGACTTTCAAAACCCTACAAATAACAGCCAGGGGTTATTTACCTCTTTGTAACAACTCTCCTAAACTGGTCAGCAACAGAAACACACTGAGGTGAGGTTCACATCAGACTTCAAGATGGAAGTGACACCCTGTGAAACACAATTATCTGAAGCTGTTGGCATTTTAATAGTCTTCTAAGTCAACAGTCTGATAAAAGTATTTTCAAGAATATTTTGTATCAAAAAATAGAATGTCTCACAAGCTGCTGGTCATAGTGAGTGATGAGGAAGCTATAGCATTGCAGGACTTTCGTAAGGACCATCCCAGCCTTCTGTAGATGTGCTTTACAAGACCTACCAATATCCCTCAGATTCCTTCCCCTCCTTTCCTCCCTTCCCTTGCCATCATACTATTTCCTTCCACCTTTCTGCTTCCTCCTTTTCCATCTTTTTGTCCCCAGATTTCCTTCATTTCCAGTTTAATCTGTGCAGGAGGCCAGAACTTAACTGAACCCTCTTTGCTGACCCTAAATATTGTTCTTATTATTCCCCAAACTTCCCAGCCACTGGCTTTCTCAGATTTTGGCTAGAGTAGAATATTGTTCACTCACCTACATTGAAGTGGTAAGACCTATGTCATTTCAATTATTTTCACTTGTACTCCCTCCTGGGTTTTCTCCCTCCTGGGGTGTGGCCTTGTGGCCTGAGAAATACCCTGAGGATCCCGTGATAAAAGCTATAGAATTTCTAGTAACATCAAGCTAAAGCTATTTTTTCCCCTCTTAACTCAGCTCTGACCTTGAGGCCAGTCATTTTTCATCTACATTGTACTTAGACAGAAATCCTAATAATAGCTTCTTAATTGAGTTTCTAGAACATAATTAGCATTCATTTGGGATAAACATTCTAATTATGCTGTCTTTCCCATGAAACAAGTAAACTACAGATTTTTCTTATTACAAAAGAAAAAAGAAAAAGGAAAAAAAAACAATTGTGGGCAAATCTTTTATGAAATGGTTTGTGGTGACAATTAGGAATCAGGAAGGAGGCGGGACATGTGTTCTTGCTAAATTTGTCATTCTAAAACTCACTATCTATGATAGCAAAAACAGAGAAAGAGGAGAAAAAAGTAATTGCATACCAATTTTGGAGGTTGGAAGTAATGTTATATGGTCTGGAAAAAAAAATCCAAATAATTCATCACTTCAAGAAACATACTAATAGTGCTCTAAATTAAGCTACAAAAGAATTCATTAGTTCCATTCCAGTATTTGCCAAACAATAAGGTTTGCTTCGATAAATTGTCTCAGAATATGCCATTTGGATCTTCTATATTGCACTCCTAAATGGTTTTTCTAGATAGAACAATCCTTCAAGTCAGCTGACACTTAATTGTATACCATCCCTTTCTTTTTTTGAGAAACTGAATATTATTGGTTTATTTATTATTCTTTTAAAAAAACCCTACCACCATGGTTTTCCTAGTAAAACACCACATGCATAAGTAGTGTAAGTGGATTACAGGAAATCGAGCTAACAATTACTGTTGCAAAATTCAAAAGCCACAGCACAGTAAGAAGCTAGGTCAAGAGAAGTTAAAGAAGAGCAATGTAACAAAATTTCCCATTGCTTCTATTACTTAAAAGAAAAGGCATAGCTTCTTCATGAATCTATAAACCACAAATAGGCTAAAAGCAAAATGATCTACTAGAATTCCTCACTGATGCCTTTTAGTGTCCACAACATTAATTAGACATTTTATGACATTATAAGACAAGAAAAATACCTCTTGAACTGTAATTCATAGTGATTTTAGGAGCTGATAATTATAGATATATAATGGTCACTACAGGCAAGATCTCCCACGAGCCTAGCATTCACACTGCCATATACAGATCTAAAGGCATCATTAACATTTACCTTCACTAAACAGATTTAGTACATGACTTTCCCCACCAAAATATCTACTCTTTGTGAAACACAGACACACACACACGCACACACACACACACACACACGCACACACACAGAGGTTCAGGTGTTTCAGACATCCAGATGACCTATATATTTGTACTTAACAGAGTTCATCTTATATTCTCAAATTATCATTGTTGTTGTTGTGACGATGATGACGATGATGATGACGATGATGATGACGATGATGACGATGAAGATGACGATGATGATGACGATGATGACGACGATGATGACGACGATGATGACGATGATGATGACGATGAAGATGACGATGACGATGATGACGACGATGATGACGATGATGATGACAATGATGATGACGATGATGATGACGATGATGATGATGACGATGAAGATGATGATGACGATGATGATGACGATGATGACGATGATGACGACGATGATGACGATGATGATGACGATGATGGTGATGATGTACCTGAAATTGAACTCACAAGCTCACGCTCGCCAGGCAGGTGCTGTTTCTGAGCTGTATCCTTGGCCTCTGATTTTTATTATTTATTATCAATGCCAGGCATCTATCCAGCAAAAACAGAGACAGTTTCATTTGTCTCTATTTTCAGATACTACCAGGGAAAACTGGGTCAGATAAATGCCCAATACAGCCTAGTTGAAAAGATCAGTGAATTGATATTTGATTCTCAATACTATATAAAGTATATTGCATCTAACAGATAAAAAATAAAGAAAAAATATTGTTTTCATTTAGTACATAGAGCAGTTATAAAATATGGACAGTTTCATAGACTGATCTTGACCTCAACAGTCACTTGATTTCATTATTCTTTTGGCAGGAATGTGAAAATAAGAACTAAATTACTGATATTTAGTTTTTTACTGTTTTAATTTTATAGTTTTAAAATTCTTATAAAATGTGATTGATTCCTAATAATTGTACATATGGGTATAATGCATATATACAATTGTGTAATGGCCAATTGACTTGTGGTTTTGATGTGGACCTTCTGTTATGATTTTAAACTTGAGAGGACAAGAATACCAAACAGGTGTCAACAGGTGAACTGAAAACCACTGGTGAGCTGTCTATGCAAGAATATAAACACTGAGGTTTTTGCATCATCCAGACTAATGTAGACTGATGTTTTTCCAGTGATATTAGAAATATCATCCTCGAGTTATTCCCAAACAAACTCATTAATCCAGTAACAGAATAACTTGTGCTATGATACTCTCTTTCTTTGTTTTAAAATTTATTATAATTTCAGTCAAGTGACCAGAGAATTATATATATATATATATATATATATATATATATATATATATATATATATATGATATCTATGTATATATGATTTTTATTATATAGGGTCTGATTAAGGTTGATCTTTTTTCATACATATTACACAAGAGGCAAGAGACTCAGTGTAGGATAAGATCTGCTATTACTGTAGTCTTTCCAAAGTAATTTTTAATTCAAACATTTATTAAGCATCTACTAGGTACCATATATCATGCTGCAAGCAGAGGATACACACACTTTCTAATTTTATGGGAGAAAGGAAGCAGACAATAATCAAGTAACAGAAAAAGAAATATCAGGGAATGAAAAGTGCTAAGGTAAATAATGATATTCCATGGTAAATATTCAGTTTGTTTTTTTAAATAAACCACAAGACATCAACATCAGCATCTGTTAAGCCTGGTACTTACCACCACGATTACATTTGCTGCTGGGATTGGCAGGTTTTCCACTTCAAGATCTTGACCAGCCATGGCCAATAGATTGAGAGATGGGTCATATGCAGTTCGAGGAAATGCAGAGTTAACTATTTGCTGGCTTTTGCTGATCTGAGTTTCAGAAGAGGAATGGTAGCTATGCTTGTAAATCTTTTGTGGAGCAATATCCAAGCTCTTTTCAAGGTCTTGTAATTGGTGGTAGATGAATATTGGCTTCCCGCTTTTCTTCGGTTGAATTGCCAAAAAGTGGTCATTATTTCTTGAAAAACACCCTAGGAGAAAAAAAGAAGTGGGGGAAAAAAACAAAGGAGTTATTTGATAAATTAGGTACAAATATCTAATAAAGGGAGTTTTTCTGTCTTGGCATAGGATAACTTAAGGACCAGTGAAAGATTCTCTGAATTGGTCTCCATTTCCTTACCTGTTCCTAATGTATTGAACAAACTATCTGGTGTGGAAGTAGACAGAAGTGGGTGATGTTTGGAAAAAATTTCTATTTACCAGGTATTCTAATACCTCTTTTTAGGTATAGAGTTTTCTCCTTCATGTAAACCCATAGTTCATTGCTCTGCTGGATTTCTATTTCTGAATGTTCTACTTTCTTCTCAAATGTTAAGCATTTTTATCTTGTGTAAGCTTTGCATTTTCAAATTTGGTAACATTAACATGATTCTTAACTACTTCTTATATTGCTTGTGATATAGTTAAAATGTATAGTGTGTAATGCTTATAGAATGTATTAAGGTCACTGAGGGAAGAAATACAAGTATATCCATAATAACAAACTCCAAGGCTGATAGTTTCCACACCCTACTTACTTCAGTGTATGCCAGTTTAGCTAAAGACTATGTTCCACAGCCTTCCTTATAATGAAGGATTGTCATTGCCATTGGAATGTGGCTAGGCATGACAGGAACAGAACTGAGGCCCTTCCTTCTATCTTTGTAGGTTAAATATGATAAAGTATCAAAACAAAGGCCCCTGGGCTCTGATAATATTGGGATTACCAACCAACATCAGAATCCCCACATCAGACTTCTTTTGGGAGAAAAATAATTTCCAACCTAGTGTTAGTTACTGCCAATACATATAATTTCTTCTGGTAGATAATCATCCACTTAATTGAGTAACCATTTCTCCTGTTAGTCATTGGTCACAGGGAAAAATAGATAACAGGTATGGGTCAAAAATAATACCATTAGTTTGAATAACAACTAGACAATGAATCATAGGATCTTCTATCTAACAGTAATCAGAACGGACAGATCACAATGTAATACTGGTTCTGTATGATAGCCAGGAGGACTAGGCACCCCAGAGCTTCCCTGGTGTGCCTGTGGCAAAAATAACCTGTTCAGGGGCTGGGAAGATGGCTCAGTGGAATAAGCACTTCCCTGGCAAGCACAAGGGCCTGAGTTCAATCCCTGGTTCTGAAAAAAATAAATAAATAATGTGTTCAAATACTGTGCCTAGAAAACTACTTGCCTTTTTGCATGATTTCCTTCCCAACCCATTATTGCTTTATCTTTATTTTCCAAATCATCTGAGTATCTGTAACGTTTTTTCTTTTCCTTTTTTTCTTTGCAAATTTTAGCTATTAATCAACCAAATTTCAATTTCAATGACGCTCTCTGGGCAGATACAGCTTTAAAATTACTCAATAATATCAATTATCTTAAAAAGGAATACCTATCACAAAGGCAAGAAATCTAAACTTATTCCAACATACAATATTCCTTCCCCAGAATAGGAAACATCTTTAAATAAGGAGTCTTAGAAAAGTTAAACTGGAATAAAAATAGTGTGTCCAGTTTATTTTTCAACTGTAATGCAACCACTTCATTGCAAATCTCCACAAAATAAACTACTTTTCTCTGAGAGACAAGAAAATCATTCACCTTTCATAACTTTAGAAATTCATCTGTGACTGTATAATCAGGTAGAAAATTAGTTTTACTAAAAACCTTAATGAATACCTTCTGGTCAAAAAGTTAATATACATCTAAAACATTTTAGCACTATTCTTTATTGATAAAATGATGACATGAATAATAACTCTGAAATATGCTATTCCTAATTCCATAAATTATGTATTTTCCTAGTGCTGTCTGAATTATCAACTCTGAGGAATTTTTATTTCACACGGAAAATAAAATTTATAGTTGTCTCAAAATAATCAAAACTGGTCATTGTCTTTGACAAGCTCTTGTAGCTTAATTCCTTGAAACAAAAGCTATATTCTATCTAGCATATTCAGAATTGAAAAAAGATGATTAATTTCTATTATTGTTTAAGAATCCATATGAATCGTAATTGTGACTTGTTATGAAATTGTGACTGTAAAAGGCTAGCAGTATCAGAAAATGATTCTCAAACTGCTTGTTACTGTGTACTGTAGAAGACCTTCTGCTAAGACAATAGCTTATCTTTCTATAAATCAAAGTTTAGGTGTATTGGTGAGACAAAACTGCTGAAATCATTGTAGATACAAGCTAGTCACACAAGGACTGTTGGAGGAAAGCCTGTAAAGCTTAGCAATTCCTCTACTCTGGCTTCATGATAAATATTACGTAAAAGGAACAGCTTAAATGGTGAGCAGTAGTGTATTTCTTTTTCTTTTTTTAATGGGGGTGGGGTTGGAGTTGGAGCTGGTGCAGCATCCTTTCCTAAGCAGGCACTTTAGTCTGTTGAGCTATCTCACCAGCCTGAGGTAGTGCATTTCTGAAATGGGAGAAATATTTATTTATTTATTATTATTTGGTAGAGGGTCTACAGGGTCTTATGACATAGATTGGACTCGTAGTGATCCACCTGTGTTCAGCCTCCAAAGAGCTGGGGTTACAGGTATATGCCACCATGCTCAGTCTCATTTGCTGTCTCAGTGCACCCTGGGAACAGGGTTGGCACAGCAGGCCTGGGATTGAACCCTGGCCGCTGTGCTCTGCCTAAGCAGATTCTTTAGTCTGCTGAGCTGTATGGTCAGCCCTGAAGTGGGGGAAATAAATGCAGCTAGCAGTCATGCATGGTACACTAGAGCTGTTCTTTTTCACTTCTTGGTCACCATGAACTAAACAGCTTTTCTTTGCCATACACTTCTGCTATGAAAGCCTGTGCTGGATCCAGCTGACTATGGGATGAATACTGTGAGACAAAAACATACTACTTTCTCCTCTACTTTGTGTCAGGTGTTTGATCCTACTACCAGGAAAGTAATACATACAGAAAATGAATGCCATAGAAGTGGGTGAGAAACTTTCAGAAACTTTTGGAACTGGCTTATATTAGGAATTTGGAAAAGTGTGCAGGAAGCCTTGGAAGCTGCAACAGAGCCTCACAGGTGATTCCTCTCAGGGCGCAGAGGGTAAAAATGATGACAGCAATGCAGAAAGGGCAGCTCAGTGCAGTTCAGGAGGGTGCAGGGAATCTATTGGAAAGTGAACCAGTGGCTGGTTACGTTTTGCTCTGTGCAATTCCCAGCCCCCAAGAACTAAGCAACTTTGCTCCACCACACTCTTCCACTGTGATGTTCCTGTGTTTGAGCCAGAAGAGCATCAAGTGGAATCTGGGAATTTTCCCAGAGTAATTGAAAACTTCCCATCATAGTGATATATGTGTACCCATGTTTATAGCAACACAATTTGTGATAGCCAAATCTTGGATATAATGAAGATACCCATCACCTGAGGAATGGGTGAAAAAGATGTGGTATTTTTATACAATGGAGTATTACGCAGATACAAAGAATGACAAACTCAAAGCCTTCATATTTAAGTGGATGCCACTTGAAGATATACTCATAAGTGAAATAAGTCAGACTCGCACGTGTAAATATGATACAGTCTTTCTAGTATAAGAACTCAAAAGAACAAATGCAAATAGCAAAATATGACACAATTAAAAGAAAAACAAGAACTTGAGAATTAGACAATGAAAAGAGGGCAAAGAGAAATGCTAGGAAGCATGATAGGAGCAAAGCTACACATATACTCACAAGATTGATAAGCCAATGATCCCGAGACCTAGTATTAGGTTTTTGTAACTAGCAGTTACTTGGGATTCTCACCCTGACCAACTATATATGCTTATAACTGTGAGCTGAGCAAGTATACTGAAGATAGCAATGTGCGGTTATACTTGGAATGCCTGTCATTCTGGTCTTCTAAATACGTACTGCTTGTCATGACATACAAATTATGCCCAGACTGTATCTCAAGTAAATTTTTTTTAAAAAGGGTAATAAATGAATAAAAGAGAAAAGAAAAAAATGTCACAGGATTGCCCTGACAATTTGATGCACATGGTTAGATTTCTAAATTTCTGTGTGAAATATATAACTGTTTATTCATATTTTTTAATTTTTAATTTCTTAAATTTTGTTTCCATATTCAGTAGAGACTTGAAGTCTCTACTGAACATAACATAATATAACAATATTTGATGGAAAATACATGTTCTATCTTATGACTAAGATGTTTGTTATTCAGACAGATAGTGAGGTTAAACCCAACTGCATATGTTGTAGTGTAACACTAAGCTTTTCTTCTGGAGGGTTAACAACCAAAGTTTGCAGACCAAAAATTAGAGAAAAAGAAGGGCTGCAAGGACAGCCAACATTTTGGCCCTAGCCTTTCAATGTCAGTGAGGACTCATAGGAAAACCTATACTGTAACATCATTTAACTCAACTGTGTCCCAAATTTTTTGATCAAGGAGATTATGGGGCCACAGAGAAATGGGATCAATGATGTAATGTGTACCTAAAGAGAGTCACATGGAGAGGAAACCCTCTCTCAGACTTTCACAGAGAGAAAATTGGTCAAGCAATGGCTGTGACTCATCCACATGGCTGACACTGACAATGGATCTACAAATTATGGTACAGAGTTTGGGATAAGTCCTGAGGGGACTTGACTGACCTTGTCAGATACAAAAGTTACATTTCTTGTTTTATAGGTCTTGCTTTATCTTGGTCTTAACTATCCAGCAGAAAAGCATAGAAATGAGGTATAAAAAGTAAAGCTATGTTAATATGCTG
>PVKA01021092.1:0-39231 GCA_004027165.1 Ctenomys sociabilis | reverse complement strand
AATTCTGTCTCAGTTACTCTTTTTTTGTTGCTGGGATAAATACCCAACACCCAGAATGAAGGAAGGAAAGGCTTATTTAGCTCACAGTTTCTGGAGGTTTCAGTCCATATTCAACTGGCTCCAAGGCAGAGGGGCACATGGCAGAGGGCATCAGTTCATGGTGGCAGAACAGCAACAACAACAACAAAGAGCAATAGTTAAAGAAAGTCTGTCTTTCTGTCTCTTATATTACAGTCAGCCTCTCAGCCCCAGGCTGAGGGAAGTACTCACAATCATAATCCCAGAAGTAGTAAGATCCATAATCCCAGTCTTGGATCACACATAATCCCAGTGGATCATGAGTTAATCACAAACTCTAGAAGTCCCCACCCCATGACTACATGAGGCTTTGGGGGGACACCTAGATGCAAACCATAACAGCTGTAAACAGGCAGATCACTACAAGTCTGATCTAGTCATGAGACCCTGAACACCCTGTAGACCCTACCCTAAAGTACAAAACAACTTATGAGAGAGAAAGAAGGTCACTATCAGATGATCAAGGATCAATTTGTCATTAAGGTAATAGCTGTAAATCTTTACGTACCCAATGTCAGAGCAACCAGTTTTATAAAATTAGCACTATTAGACTTAAAGTGAGAGCTGTTTCCAATACAATAATAGTAATAGGGATTTCAATATTCACCCACATCAATGAATAAATAATCCAGACCATAAAAGAATCAACAAAGAAGAATCATAGTTAAACTACACTATAGACCAAAACGCACTCACAAAATATTGTATCCCGAAGTGACAGAATATACAGTCAGTGAACAGAACTTTCTCTAGAAGAGGCAGTAGTTTGACCATAAAACAAGTCCCAACAAGTTCAAAATTTGAAATCATATTTTGTATACTTTTGGAATACAGTGGAATAAAACTAGAAATCAACCTTAGAATTTGCAAATACATGAAAAATGAACAACACAAATTTAGGTCACTGAGAAAATTAGAATAAAATTTTAAAATTTCATGAAATGTGATGAAAATTCACAAAAAGTAATATGAAAAGGAAAGTTATTGAAAATATGCATTGACATAAAAATAATAGAAAGATTTGAAATAAGTAAACTAGTGTTCCACATCAAAGACATAGTAAAGCCAGAACAAACCAAACCCAAAATCAGTGGGAGGAAAGAGGTAACAAAGATTAGAGCATAAATAAATGGAGTAAAGACAAAAAAAAAAAAAAAAAAAAAAAAAAAAAAAAAAAAAAAAAAAAAAAAAAAAAAAAAAAAAAAAAAAAAAAAAAAAAAAAAAAAAAAAAAAAAAAAAAGCCACAATGAAACAGAGTTGTGTGGTTTTTATTGTTGTTGTTTTTTAATAAAAAGTATTTCAGCAAAGAAAGTGCCGGGGGCTCTGCGGCTCCTGTGCTGAACTTTACTAAACACTTAAAGAAGAACCAAAGCCAGTTCTTCTATGTAAATTAGTACAACCACTACAGAGAACAGTATGGATGGTCCTCACTAAAAAAAAAAAAAGAAAGAAAGAAAAGAAAGGAAAATCCCTAAAATTAGAACTACCATATGACCAGCTATCCTGCTTCTGGGTATCTGTCCAAAGGAAATGACGTCAGCACGCACAGGAGCTAACTGCGTGTTGGTGTTTATTGCAGCGCTGGCTTCAGTAGCTAAGACAAGAGATCAGGTTAGGCGTTCATGAACAGATGAACTGACAAAACATTGTGTGTTTACTCATGGAGTGTTTTTCTTCCATGATGAAAAAATGAAGTTGCCATTTGTGGTAGAACGGGTAAAAGTACAATACATCGCCCTAATAGGCAGAACAAGCCAGACACAGAAAGAGACATGTCACAGTCTTCCTTCTAGGTAGAAATTAAAAACTACTGTGTGCAGTGCTGGCCCCACCCACAGGGCAGATGAGAGAGTGATTGAGACTGGGTGTGGTGCTTCATACCTGTAATCCCATCACTTGGGAGGCTGAAAACAGGAGGATCAGTACAAGTCTGAGCTGTTTAGCAAGACTCTGTAGACGATATATATACCTGAAAGCAGAATAGTGATTTCTGAGATGAGGATGAGGATGGATACTGGGGTGGTATGGGAAAAAGGGCAGACAGATAAGAGTCAAGGTGCACTGTATGCTTGTATAAGACTATCACACTGAATCTCAATATGTATAAATAATACATGTTAAGAAGTCATTGTTGGTAAAGTACTATTTGGTGACAAGGATGACTTGACATCTTCACCTTCTGAATCACTTTTGCCTTGTGCATATCTTTCTAATTCCTCTGTTCTCATTTTTTCTGTTGATAGCTTTTGTGATCAGAAGACAGGCTTCTGTCTGTTGTCATTCAGGATCACTTACTAGACTTTGCCTCTAACCCCAAACGCTGTATTGCATCTTTGGAAGCAACACAGTCTGTCCAGAAGCAAACTTTGCAGAGTACACAGCTATGTGTGGCAAGGGCTTCTCTGTCTCAAAACAAACTGAGCACAGGTAGACTAAGGTGAAGGCCACTATTGCAGTGAACCATGGAAGCTGCACCTTTGACAGCTGCCTCTTTCTTGAAGATTCACCATGGGTCTGCATCTCTTCCCCAGCAGAAATGGGAATTCCCATTTAGTTTAGTTGAGGGATTAGGGAATAATTAGCACCTGTCAAATCCCAAGTCCCTTGGAAGCCCTCTTGGCCCAGGTATCTAAGACAACACAACTGAGAAGCCTAGAAACCTTCCTATGAGCCAGTAACTCAAAACTCAGTGAGAGCTTTTCAGCAATGCAGGATGCAGAGCAGGACTCACAGGTGTCAAATCAAGGAAGAGCCACTATTAAAAATTGTATCTTAGATTCTTGACTGTGCGGCATTATCAACACTAACATTGTCAAGTTGGTATCCATAGTGCAGGTTAATCTAGTTTTCCAGTTTTCTGGTTCTCTTACATATCTTCTGTTATGGGTAGAATTATGTTTCCCTCAAATTCATGTGAAGCCCAGATCTCTACACTGTATTTGGAGATAAGCCTCCAATGAGAACATATTTGGAGACAGTCTCGAAAAAGATAATGAAGTTAAATAAGGCAGTTAGGATGGGCCCTCAGCCAGTCTGACTGGTGTCCTTACATGAAAATGACACAGTACATAGGACACACAGAAGAAAGATGGGTGAGGACACACAGAAAGTGGACACTTGAAGGGCAAAGGTTGGGGCTGTAGAAGATTACTGGTTCCTTGACCTCAGACCTTCAGGTTCCAGAAGATAGATAGGTAGGTAGATAGGTAGATAGATGATAGATATAGACAGACAGATAGATAATAGGCAGATGACAGATGATAGATAGATAGATGATAGATAGGCCTTTTACAGACTAATATAGTTCTCCACCTATGAAACCTTAATATTAAATAATATTATTACAGTTTTCAGTGTGTAAAAAAAAAAAGTACCAGCATGGACTTTGAATGTGTTCCCTGCCCTCTGGGCTGTGCCTCCTATGTTCTTCTCTTGCCTTTTAGCACTGGCTTGTGTGATGGCCAGAGACTGGGGGTAGAAACCTTCCTGGCTTAGGCTGCCACCTGGCAGCATCTGCGTGTTGCTGGGGCTCCAGCCACTGCAGAACAGGCCAAATGGACAACAGTTCCTGCATCAGGTGCCACACACTGATTTCCAACACTTTCTTTTCCTTTACTTTCCACTTTGGTATTGGCATCAGGAGTGGTTGGTGAGGGTTCTGATTACTAGGCTTTTCCTCCAATCCCTTTGGCTTTTGGGCAGTGGAAAGAGTGTATAGCTAATGTCCTGCTTTAAGTTTGACATGAGTTAAATCCACACTATGGTTTGATTTCCCTCATTGGACCCTTTCAGCTCAACTTCTGTCCTCCAGCTCACTTCATCCTCCAGACTAGCTGCTGCATCTCCTCCCATCCAACTGAAGACTGATGGAAAGAGAAAGTGAAGTAAGAAAAACAAGGCCTTGAATCTTGGTTCATTCAGCTCCTTTAAACAGCACTGTTGGGAAGTCCCACACATTGTTGCTCACATGTCACTGACCAACACTTAAATTACATAACTACCAGCAGGGACAGAAGTAAGTTTTCCAGATAAGCAGAAGATGCCACGTTGTTACCCTTCGTTCAGAGTGATTCTGATGTCAAGCAATCTGCCATTCAAATTAAGATCAGCAGCTCTCCAGCCTGTGCAACTGTGGAGATTGTAGTCCTAATTCCTTTACTCTGTTAATCCCAAGTAGTTAACTTGGAAAAGAAACCGTGTGGCATCTAAAAGCCAGTGAAAGGCAGGGGATGACTTGGGGAGTTGTTGCTGAAAAACAGATCACATAGCTTGAAGCCAACATCCAGGATCTTGTTCTTGGATGCTGCATTCAGACAGGAATTCTGTCCCAGGGTCACAGGGGTTCCTGAGGCCTTGGAGCATGGAAGCACCACTGATCAGCACCAGTCTCATGGCTGTGGACTGGAGCTCTGTTGAGGCACTGGCTTTGTTGCACAAGCACAGCCCTCTCATAGGACCTGGGCTTCTCAGAGCACCACGTCAGGGATCCAAGACAGGCATCCCAAGAAGGGCAGGCAGAGGCTGCTAAGTCCGTCCTGGCTCAGTGTTACTTTCCCTTTAGTCAGTTGGACAAACAAATTGTAGGATAGAGGAATTAGGTTCTAATCACACTAAAGACAAACATGGGAGATAGGAGACAGTTTTGCAAACACTTTTGTAAAGTGTAATTTGCCCTGATGATGAAGAAGCAGGCCTGTGGCCCATTCCTGTGTGGCCTTAGTCTAGACATTTTCCCTTTGCATGAACCAGGATATTCTACAGTTAAAGGGAAGGACTGAACAAGGTATTCTTTGCAGTTCATTCATGCTACAGTTATTCAGGTTTGGCTCACTGTGAACAATGACATCTGTATCTACCTAGCTCTCAGTTCTGAAAACCAAGTCATAGAAAAGGAAAAGCTTAAATTGCTAGCAATTCTTACAGTGTAGCTTTTAGACAGAGCATGTAAGAAATTAGATGATTAAAGACATTTCACAAAAGCACACCCATGTCTGAAAGCTGTACAGCGGCAAAGAAACATTATCATTCTACCAAATTAGAAGCCTCAATAGGAAAAGAGAGTATGGAGATGGGGAGCCCCCTTTCTCAACAACAGCCACCCTGCGAACATTAATTTTCTCCTGCCAACCTCAGCGTGCACAACACCTGCACTAGCCTAAGGTCCTAGTAGTTTCTTTTTATTGGAGAGGCACCACTGGAATGGGGGATATAATTTTTATCTTAGAAAATGAGAGCTGAAGGGTACCTCAAGGTTATCTTATACAACACAGTGACTCTGAGTGGGGAGAAGAAATTCCATACCCCACGAAGGCAGTCCTCTGCGGGCCAAATGCTTCCCCAGCAGGCGCGGCTGTAAGTTGGAGCAGAGCTGTGGACCCAGCCTAAACTCACAGAGAGTCCCATCCCTGAGAGTCTCGTGAGGTTTTGTGGATTTCAGATGCTCTCGTTTCATTTCCTCCCTCCCTCCCTCTTGTCTTCCTGCCTTTCTTTCTCCCTCCTTCTTGCCCTCCCTTCCTCTTCTCTAATTCCTCCTTTCCTTTCTCAACACTTCTCCATGGCTGTACTACACATCAGAAATTACTCTCTCGATCATTTCCTCTGGCCCTCACATCAACGCTGTGAGTTGTGTAGGTCCCAGTGTTCACATTCCACACCCAAGAGGAAAAGAGCTCTTGTGGGTTAAAACTTCGGCCGGCATCCCAGAGCCGGTGGGAGCAGAGTGGCACAGTTGAGGTCAGTGTGAGTCAGCACAGCTGGTTCTGCTCCTGAGCCTTTCTTTGACCACATTTTCTCTTTACTTTTAGTCACAGTCACTCCTCTGTGATGGAGAGTATGTTGAGCTCTCACTGTGTGCATGACTTGTTGCTTGGCATCTTGCTGATAACATTCTATGATATATTTGTATTATTAAATATAGATGATACTGCTATCCTATTTTATTCAATCTTCCTGATATGGTGGGGAGTCCAGCTGCCTAAACAGAAGTAGCAGGGGGCTAAGTTAAGGCTCCAGGGCCAGGAGGCTACTTAGTGTTAAAATAAGAACAAAAGCCAGGATGATGGACTCAAATTTTCAAATACTCATAAGATGCTTTTTAATCATTACACTCACTGGTCATCTGAGAAAGTCAAGCTCTATATGCACATTTTCACTCTCCTGAGAAATAAAAATTGATACAAAATATCTGCCTGATGCCATAGACTGTTGGTTTGTGGGTGGAGAATGAACATTAATTCATTACCGTGTGCATTTCACTGGCTGCTGCAGCAAATAAGTGCTTAGGCTGACTTCACTGCTGCACACAAGGTTTTCTTACTGTAAGCTCAAATGGTCCAAAGTGGACACATGAGGTTATCAGGTCCAGATGTGGGATGAGACTCTGAAGGTGTGCATCAGCTTCTTGGGGCAATCAGGCAATTGCCTTATGCATAAAATAAAGGGACAGAATGAAACAGTGAAAATGATGACCCTGAAATCCACCACGCAGCATCATTATCTATCCATATTTTCCAGCTGAGAATGATCAAAAATGGCCTGGGTTCCTTTATTCTCTGAGGGCCTCCACATCTTGCCTGGGAGGAGGTGGGAGAAGGCTGGTTTCCCAGGAGCTGCCTCTGGCTACTCTATGCTTTGGCTCTGTCGCCTGAGGATTCTCAACCTTGCCACAGACTTGGCACACTCTCGCATCCTTGTTGGGCTTCATCACTTGCCTGTCTGCACCCCAGAGTGCTTCACAGTGTGCATTTATTCTTTTTTTTTAATTGGTAGAAATTGTTTTCAATTCCCCCACAAGAAATTTTTCAATATTGAGACATTCAAGGAAAAACTGTTCCTACTGGTCACAAATAATACATTTGTAGCACTTTACAGATTCCAAACATTTCCCTTCTCCTTGGTCCTTGTGGCTTTTGTGACATCCTGATCTTCCTAAGATGTCCTGCTCGGGCTGGGGGAACTAATGTCAAAATTGAGTCAGTGGCTGTTGCAACTCAGGTACTATTATTTGGTGGAATTCTGTTATCAGTAGAGTATGCCAGTGCTCAGGAGACAGCTCAGTGGTCTAAGTGCCTGCCTGGCAAGTGCAAGGGCCGGAGTTCCATCTCTGATAACTGCATGCCAGCCGTATATGGTCTAAATGGTGTGCCTGGGTAGTCATCTCAATTAGCTTGAGTTGCCAAGCTGCTCATGGCACTGTGGGCATTCAGACATCATACACCTCATTTTGGGCCTGCAAGCCAAGGATCAGGGTCTACAAATCAGCTTCTGTTTCCCATCAGGACTTCTCCGTATTATCCCACACAAGTAAAAAGGTAGTTAAGCTACTGCAAACCATAGAATGCCATGCTTTATTTTTTTACTTTGATTTTCTTTTTAAACTTTATTTATTTATTTATTTATTTATTTATTTATTTGGTACAGGGTCTTGTTATGCAGCTCAGACTCCTGATGATTCTCCTATCTCAGCCTCCTCTGTGCTGAGATTTCAGGCATGCGAAGCCACACCCAGATTTGCTGCTGCCATGCGGTATCAGGGATAAAACCCCGGTCCTTGCACATCCCAGGCAGGCACTTGGACCGCCGAGCTGTCTCCCGAGCCCTAGCATACTCTAATAACAGAATTCCACCAAATAATAGTACCTGAGTTGCAAAAGCCACAAACTCAATTTTGACATTAGTTGGCCCTGCCTGAGCAGGACGTAGAGCCAGCTGCCCAAAACTTATAGGAGGGAGAGCAGATCAAAACCACACAGACCACACGGATTCCATGTGCAATGAGGTGCGCAGGCGTCCTCGGCAAACGTGCTTGCTCCGCCTTGGTGCTGCACGCGCAGATGCGGGATGCTCTTCTTGGGTTTCCCGGATGCAAGGAGCATGCTTGGGTTTTCCCAGGCTGCAGTGAGATTCAACCACGCAGAAAACTGATCAACCTGTGAGTGTATGTTTATGTCAACGTGTCAACTGGCTGTGTCCAAGTTCTGAAGATAGAAAGGGGAATCATTTGGGGAACTCTCAACATCCTTAGCTTTGTTTCACATTGTAAACTCTGTCCCTGAAAAGCAGGTGTTTTATGTCCACTGTTTTCCCTGAATGTGAAAAAATGCAGTAGTAGAGCTACATGCATTCTTTCCTGTAAGTGATGAACTTGGCACACTTTATTGAATTTGTATCAATAAGTGCCCCTTTTTATAGCAGACATCATACATCACATGCAGAGGACAGCTACCCAAATGCAGTGCGGATCCCCATGGTAGTAGGAGCACCAATGAGTCATTCTTCCCAACACCAGTCCTCAAGGCCGATGCTGATTGAAAGAGCCAGAAGGAAGTGCAGATCTTGTGATGTGTGGCCGGTTGGACCTCTCTAGTGCCATACATCTGGTGACCTAGTGCACAGCTAGCGTGAGCAGAGTCCAGCAGCTGACGCAGACAGGCCGTCCTGGGGCCTCTCTGCCAGGTGTCAGTGAAGCTGGCGTCATCTTCAGGATGGGGACTCAGTGACCACACATAAGCAGCCTGGGTGGAGAGAAAAGCAGTGGTGCGGCTCCATTCTGCCCTCCCTGGAAGAAGCCAGCTCCCCAGCCTATGTGCCAACCAGTTCTATGACTGTAACTTCAAAATGAGCAGCAGTGACAGCTACTAGCTCTTAATAAGTACTGCCTACATGCTTGGTACACTCTTTAAATATGTTCCATTTGTATTTAGGTCTCTATTGTATGTTTTACTTTTGAAGACGCTCAAGTAAGACTATGCCCATTTTTCAATGGGTATTGAAGTGCAGGGACTGACATAAAATGTAAGTCCCAGGGAAGCAAGAATGCTTCACTGTTTCCTTCACTGCTGTGGGCTGATTACATGCTTGTGGAAGACTTCCTGCCTTTCCCCTCCAGGGATGAGAGTAAAGGCATCAAAGAGGAGACGTGGACGTATCGGAAAGTAGAACTTCATCTACAGCCCAAAGACCCTATGGAAAGTAACTACATAATGACTAGTAAAAGATTAGAAAAGCCTAATAAAAGACGAAAATATTGTCAAATCATAAACCTGATTAGGGATGTATATTATAGGCTCTAATATTAGACCCATGGACCAGGAGCTTAATAACTATTTGTTAAAGAAGTGAATGAAGGAATATATCTTTTTATGCTTTTAATACCAGCAGTCAGCCAGTAATAATCGAAAGTTAAATATTAGCAAACAGTAAGATCTTTTAATATGGGAATTCCCTTTCTAAAGTATTTTTGTGAGCTGGCAAGCTGATCACAAGTAACTTCAGCTTGAATCACTTAGTAGCCACAATTTTGACCAAACATGAAAGATACTCCATTGTTCATCATTCATTGATTCATTGATTGACTGATTCATTCATTCTTTCTTTCTTTCCTGTATTCATTCATGAATTGACTTAAAAATGCTCACTGGACAAATTCTATAAGTTGGACTCAATGGAAAATACCAGAGCTATAAGGAAACACCTTATGAAAATCAGGGCAGAGAGCATAAGTGATAAAGTGATGATTACATCACAAAGGAAAAAGGAGGAGGAAGAGGAAGAACAAATACATTCAATTTCCTGATTAAATGCCATACTAAAAATTTACCCAGAAGTCCCTACCACATCTCCAGAGTACAAGAGCCATCCTCGCAGGGCTCTGCTGGTGAGGCTTAAACAAACCTTTTCAGGCTTAGGGTCTTTGCATAAATGTTGGGGAAATGTTGTGCAATACTTCCCGTAAGTTTTCCCAGAGTCCATAGACAATAGAATCAGAGACAGCTACATCCCAAAGAGATAGGGAGGAGGAGGAGACAGAGAGAGAGAGGATGCAGAGGTGGAGAATCCCATAGTTAGACACTCTTGCAGCATATGAGCTGCATGCCTGGTCTGGCTGGAAGTCTTTTGAAAGGCTTTCCAGAATCTTCCATGTCCCTGAACAAGCTGCTGAAGGGGTGATGGGAGGATGGGCAGTGTATCTGATGGTCTCTCCACATTTGTCAAAACTTGCCCACCTAGGATTGTCCTGCCCATTCCAGGTTTGACCATGTGATCCTTCTAGAAGCTGCGGAGCAAGCCCATCACCAGTGGACAGGAGGTTTCTGTCTGAGTTTGGGGTTGGGGAGGGTCCTGGACCCATTCAGGAAGCCTCAAAACAAACAACAGTTATAGAACTGGCACCAAGCAATCTGGAGACAGGTGAGGCTCAGAGGCCCACGTCCAACTGTTTTGCTAATGTGAGGAAGGTGTACTGCGGCCCTCAGTGGATTTGCATTTTGTCTCAAACCCACTGCGTACCTCCAGGAGGTCTTGGAGCCACAAGGAAACATGGCTGATTAAAAACAGGATAACTGAGGTAGGAAGTGGGGGATGAGAAGGATTGCTGTGACAGGGGCCATACTAGGAAGCAGCCAGGTCTGGAATTTCAGGGAGGAGTGGAAATTAAAATACAGTGGACACTGACTCACAAGCTACATACAGATGGGGAGTTAGACAATGTATTCAGCCCAGAGGCAAAAGGCATTATTAAGAGACTTTGCATCATTTATACAATTATTCATAACCTACCCTGCTCCTGGTAAGAATGCTAGATAATAAAAAGCACTTGTAGTGATTCACAAGTAAAATTATAAGTCATAAATTGATGTAAACAAAAAAGAAAAGGTAACTGTGGATCTTTTGAGAAGGTAACTTAAGTTCCAAGCTCTGACATGTTCTTACTATGCTTTAAGGACAGTTTCATTCCTAGATATGAAAAGTTGAGGATCTCATCATGATTAGACCAGCTTCAAATAGGCAGAGAGGAAAATTATACATGATCACATGGTATGAGATTTTGTAAGAGGAAGTCATTTCCTAGAGGTTTAGAACCTAATGGTGCTCTAACCTGAGTTGGATGATATCAAGATTTTTGGCTTGAGTCTCTCATAATATGATGGTACAATTTGACATCTCAATGGGCTGTCCGAGTATAGGTGACCAAGATATAGTTAAACATAAGAATCTGGAGCTTATGAATGAGACCCAAGCTCCCTGAATGAGATACAGAATTTAGAGGCAATGTATTTGTTACAAATAAAGTCGTGGAGGTAAATAAGGCCAGAGAATTAGAGAAGAAGTCTGGAAATGGGGTGGAGGCAAGGTTCAATATATACTAAGCTCAGAGTCAACACCGTGATGTGGCTACTGAAAGATAAACTGATAATATGCATTAATTTGATGTTCAACTGTGCAGTAAAGTTGTGGGTAGTCCTGACCTCCTTGGAGCTGATGAGACCATGCAGAGCAGATCAGAAGAATTCAGATGATAAAGACCTGAAAACCAAGCTGAACCCAAGGCCTGTTGCTGTGACCTGGCTGTCCAATCTACATAGAGGATTATTCATCTTTAGATCTCATAAAGGCCATCAGATAGTGCTGCACTAAATTACTAAGCATTCAACTATTCAACAATTACTATTGAAGACAGGATGAACGTACATTCCTTGTCACGGGGCCATCTAACATATGCAAAAGGAAGACCCCATAAGGAGGACTCCATAGAGAACAACATCAGACTTACTGGTAGGGTAATAGACTCCCAACCTGCTCCCCAATACTGAGATTCTAGGATGCATGCTAACTAGGAATGAGAGGGAGACATCAGTGAAGTAAAGGTCAGTGGACTATGCATAAGAGAAGGTATTTTCTGGTTTTGAGTCTAGAATTTTTCTAGTGCAACCTGGCAACTTACCAAACTATTTCGATGTTCTTACTAAAATAATGGGGAAAGGCAAAATGCTTGACAGGGTCCTCAAAGTCTATAAAGCTTCTTACATGTTAGGTAATATTCTCAGCTAGAGTTTCTACCTACATATGACCAGCGCATCTCCATTAGGCAAATTTAACATGCACGTATTTTGGTTCGCTAAAAGGACCAAAATAATATGTGTTTCCAGAGCAGGCAAGGAATGAGAGGCATGGGTCATTGTATGAGGTGGCACAGACAGTGTTAGCCAATTTTCAATCATGGGTAAATCATTTTGAATCATTATAAGAACAACAAATTCAATATTTCTCAAATCCCCACCCAGGGAAAGGAAGGGCTTGGAGACCGTGGTGGAGTCTGGATCACATGGAGCTCCCTTTACTGTGTCTCACTAGCAGGCCTTCACTAACATTCTACACCGCAGAATCTACCAGTGATAGCTGCTCATATTCATCCTGGCCCACACTTATATTCAGATTTTTAAACTGTGTTCGTATAATTTTATCTGTTCCTCTGAATTAGACATCAATAAATCATTGACCTTTTAACAAAGACCAGTAGGTTGCCTAAAAGTCCTAGAAATTGGGGTTGGGATGTCCTTGGCTCTAAGAAACCTAATTTGGAGCTGAAGGCATAGTTACATAGTAGACAACACACATAACATGTGACACACACACATACACACACACACACAATCAGAGGACCCCAGATTTCTCCAGCCCTTCCACTACCAACAGGGGCCCTGCCCCTCAGAGAACAACAGACAGACTGTTCTTCTCAGAGAGGCCCTCACCCCATCCCCACTCCTCCTACATGGCGTGTCTGTCCACAGAATGTCAGCTTCCAGTAGTGGGGAGAGATGAGTGAGAGGTGTGCAGCTCTGTGGGAGGCATGAGCTTCTTCACCACCAACCCTTTCCTGTTTGCAGCTCCTTGGCCATTCCCTGAGCAGCCAGGGATCTGCTGTGGGGCAGGGAAAGCTGGGAAGCAAAGCACAACAGATGCCCCCAAAACACACTACCTGGGAGGCTGATTCTGCAGACTGGAGGACCTCCACCGCCACACCTCCATTCCTCTGTGAATAGGCATGGCCCTGTCATAGGACAGTGACAGCGGCTACTGCCTCTGTGCACCAGAGGTACACCAGTGCTACTTTTTTCAGACATGGCATTTTACCATTTATGGAATTCCAATTGTAGTCCAGTTGTAGTAGGAAGCAAGTTGCTTCTACAGCAAAGCTCAGGAGCCTCAAAGAGCAGCTGATTCTCCACTTCAGCTTTTAAAGCTTATTATACCTGGGGCTGGCTCGCAAGTCTAGTATTCAGGAACTTTTCCTGGGATTTCCAGTGGATGGTAATGGCAAGAAGGGGAGCAGTTTGACTTAGTGTTTCATGATAAAGGAAGAAAAGAGAATCATGAATCAGAAGAGCTATAGCGTGAGTTACCATTCCCTGCAAGGAATGCTTTCCAAGCCTCCAAGGGAAGCCTGAATCTGAGGCAGGATCTGAATCCTATAGATACTGCTTTATTTTTCTAGAAAAATAAAATTTAATTTATACATTAGACACAATAGAACAGTGAGGCAAAGAAAGAATTATAAAATTGAGCAATTGAAATAACTACACAGTTCCAAGGTATGTGACTGTACTCTGTCTCTCAAAATTCTTGCAGCCCTCTGTGGGGGTCCCTGGCAGCCGCAGACTTATACACTAACTAACTCCCAAGCCAGCTTTGCCCTAAACTCCCTTGGGTAGGATTCTACTTGAGTTTTAGTTTCTAGAAATTGGAGACTTTTTAAAATAGAAACTATATGTTCTGAGCATTTCATTTTGTCATGGCTTTCAACTAAAGAGGTGTAAGAACATTCAGAGCTCAAGGGTGTTCTTTGCCCAACTTGTCTGTGCAAAAACTTCATGTAACTTCAGAACAATGTCCTCCACGTTGGGTAATTAACACTACTGTGTGGAAGAAGCCTCATGCCCAATTTACAGACCTTATTTGAGTTCCATCAGTCCTCCCCCTGGGGACTTCTGGCTGCAGGTTTAATGTGGGATCCACTCGCAGTTGGTTGTCAGGCTCCCCTACTCTCTGCTAATCTGTTCTCTGTAGGCATCACTTGTCAATAGGACGGCTATTCTTTGGAGTATTTCTCCAATCTATTGGAGAAATATGGAATACCATATTTGAGATTTTTCTGAGCCCTTTGATCAAATGAGATTATGCGGTTTTCTCCAGAATACCAAAGGAGCAAGACTGAGCTCCTATCAGACCGCCCAATGCAAGGTGCTTGAGGCACTTGATGTCAGTATGTCCATTGTTGGTGATGATAACCGGATCGCTCAATTGAAGTGCTATCTTCCCTAGTTTCTTCTTTGTAACTATTTTCTCTGCAGCCCTGATTTTCAAAAAGGTGAAATTCCAGATGATAGGGAAGGGCCTGTGTTCCCCAGCATAACTGGTACTGTGTACTTCTGGGAATCAAAGTAAAAGGGAGGACAGGAAAAAAACCTAAATGTGCTCTTGATCCAATGTGTCTATACTTACCGACAGTGTAAATATGTCTAACTCAGCCACAGTCACTGTCTGCTTTACTCACAGGAGCACACAGTGACTCAAGGGACAGCCTAGGCCAGTCCACCAGAGGTTTAGTTCTTTGAGCTGTGGCCCTAGACAAGTCATCAACCTTCTAAAAATACTGGTAGCTTTCATCTTTCAAGATTGAACTGAATGTTAGAGATTATAAGGTTTCCAAAAATGGCAAGGCCCAGAGCAGACACTTACTAAAAATGTATTAAATACGTTGGATGGGAGGTATGATAGACGTTTATGTTTTAGTATAATATTGATCACATGTCCATGTTTTGCTAGCCTGGTTCATTCATCATTCATCATTCATTCATTCATTCATTCATTCATTCATTCAAAAAGTGCATCCTAGGTATTTCCCATATGCCAGTTGCTGATTGTAGTTTTTACCTTCATGGAACTTATGATCTAGAGATGGGGGAGGGGATACGTAAATGATAAATACATAAATATTCAAATGGAATAGAGAATGCATTTACATTGAGTGAAAACCTCACTCAAGAAGCCACGTGTGCAGTGAAACTCCACGAATGGCAAACGCTGCTCAGTGCAAAGAGCCAGAGGATGGGCACTCCTACTAGAGGAAACTGGAAAGGCAAAGACTCCAAAATGAGAACTAACCTAGATGCTTACACGAGGAAGGTGATCTGGGCGTGGCAGCGTGCCTGACATTCCTGTTGCTGGAGACACGCAAGTGAGGGGGTCACTTGAGCCTAGCAGTTAGAGACCAGCTTAGCCAACACAGGAAGAGCTGTCTCCAAAACAAAACAGAGAAACAGAAAAAGACAGAGGCCAAGACAGAGAGCCAGAAGATGGCCAGAGGGCCTGGAACACAGGGAAGTATTTAAGAGCCTCTTGTACATAATTGCCAAAAGGATTCAAAGCCTCATTTGCATATATCTCTCTCTTAGCTAATGACCATCTAGACTCCTGTTCAGTCTTAGGCAGTCCTCCATGGCATTCCTGGTGCATCCCCACGCAGCTTCTTAGCTTAACTCTGCTCAGTGTCAAAAGCGCTATTTATCCCCCACAGCATCCCCTTCTCCTGGGGACAACAGCACTGACTGTGTGCACTCTCACTCTATACCTTTCTATACCTTCCTACGCCTTCTATTAACCTGGTAAGGATCTTGCCAAGGTCCACTTGCTGATTACACAGATTTCTCTGCTTAAAGTAATCCCTAAGCATGCTGCAAACAGTGTCCCTTCAGCAAAGAGGGCTAAACTGAAAAACAATGCTGTCTAGCACTTTAAATATTGTCACGTTACATTGAAAGCACAGTACACCTGATTCTGCAGTGGCTGGAGCTCAGTGGAGTGGTGTAAACCTGTTGAGATATTCTTTGCTAGCAAAACTGGGGAAGATATGCAGGTGTCCTTGGGGTCCTTGTATGGGCGTGGTCTGTAGTGATCCCAGGAAATCCTATTCTAGCATATGCTAGTGATGATCTAGTTTCTCACTGGATGTCAATGACCCATGAGTTTCATTTTGCTTTATAGCTGTGTGCCTCAAAAATATATCAAATGAAGAGTCTGGAGTCTGTAAATACTCTGTCTAAACAAGACAGTGGACAGAAGGTTGATTTTCTAGATTAGGAAAGGCTTTGGTTTGGGTTGGAAATCTGTGAAACATAATAGACAGTCTCCTGTTATCCTCAGGCATTCACAATTTTAGAAAAAACAGTAGTAATGTTATCCATTGAACTTCCCCAAAAAGTTCATTTGTTGGAATCTCCTGATAATTTAGTTGTGACCTATCCTAAAGATCGGATCTTTTCAGAGGCAATCAAGATAAATGTGTGCCATTGAGTGGTCTCCAACCCATTCACTGTTGTCTGTAGGAAAGGAAGAATCCATATAGAGAGAGAAACATACAGAGGAGGTGATGGGGAAAGAGCTGGGGATGCTTTCAGAGAAGGTCCAAAGCCTGGGGAGATACTTAGGAAAGGTCTATGCCTCACGGCCCTCAGACAGAATCCTCCCTGGAGACACTGATGTTGGAGCACTCACTGAAATCTTTTTTTTCTTTTTTTTTTTTAAATTTTTAAAAATTTATTATAGTAAAAGATACACTGTTACTAATACCCCCAAAACATTCCTCCTTTCTTTGAGTATAACCAGTTCCATCATTCTTGGCACTTTCTGAAGTAATTCTGGAAGTCTTTTTTGAGTGTCACTAGTTGTGCTGTTAACCAGGGAAATTAACTTCCATCCTGCTCAGTGCCAGAGTTTGTGTTTTTCAAAACCAAGGAATGAATTTTAAGGAACAATGGAGGTTAAGAGTAGGATATATATATATATATATATATATATATATATATATATATATATATATATATGAAGAGAGAGAGAGAGAGAGATCTTGAAAGACAGGAGGAGAAAGAATGGGTTACCATAGACCCCATTTTATAGAATAAATTTTTCAGATCAAAATTATGAGGTGGTAGGGCCGACATTATATCTCAGCAGACTAAGCGCTTACTTAGGTAAGCACAGGGACCAGGGTTCAATCCCTAGTTCCACATGCCGTACCAGCTCTGCCCTTGGGTGCGCTGAGCCAGCCATGGAGTCTGGGCGTGGTGGCGCGTGCCTGTAATCCCAGCACTAGGGAGGCAGAAAGAAGGAGGATCGCTGCTAATGTGGGCATGGTGAGACCCTAACCAAGTCACAATCCAGAATCTATGAAGCAAAAGTTACCTCTTCCATGAAGAAAAAGTTGCAGGGGAAATACATATAGCTCTCAACCAGCTAGATGTCAGATATGCTGGGCGTGGTGGCATGTGCCTATAATCCCAACTCTTGGGAGGCTGTAAACAGGAGGATCACTATGAGTCTGATCTCATAGACCTTGAACACCCTGTAGACCCTTCCCGAGAGGAGGACCGTGGACAAGTGAGGATGGTGATCAACTGAAGTCTTGTGTTTGCTCCTTCACACTTTTAAAAACTTTGACCTCTTCACTTCCTGCCACCTTATTACGAGCTGCTTCTCTGCCACCCCTGCCTTGGACTCAGGTGAAACTATGAACTACCCTCACCGAAATCTAAGAGAATAAAATTTAAGAAATTCTGTCTTACTGAATTTCTGTTGCTTAAGCCACCTAGATTATCATACTTTTATACCAGCTTTGGAAATCTACTATGTATGTTCATGACTTGAACTAGAAAAAAGTATCAGTGCCCCAAACAATTGAAAGGGAAAGAGGCCTCCTGTCCTCACCCATCCCACTGCCCTACCATCAACATCAGACCCCCGAAGCTCTACAGAAGTGTTTCTTAGTCCTACCTGAACATTGCTAGAATCATCGGGAAAATTTTGGCAAAATTGTACATGCTGGCATCTCACATCAACTTGATTAGACTATGTGGGAGCAGAGCCCAGTAGCCGCCATTTTCCATAGCTCTCCAAGTGAGTCAACGTGCAGATGGGTCTGGAAAGCCTGGCATTAGCATGATGCAGCAGTCCTCATGGTGTGGCTCTCAGGACAGCAGTATTAGCTGTGCAGCCTTGTTAACAAGGATGGGGGTGTGAGAGTCATTGTTCAAAGAAGCTGGGAAGGGTTTTATAATTTGTTTTCATCATATATTCATATTTGAGAAAAACTGGCTTGGTGCATGGATACTTTACACATTGAGAGGCGAAGAGAATCTGCTGAGTAGCCTTTCTATACAAGGCTACCTGTACAGACTTCTGTATTTAATATCAGAGTTCACTGGCTGGGCTGGAAGGGACCTTGCATTTCCTAGTACCCCACTTGAATAGCTTGAAATTCAGAGTAGGTAAGAAACTTAAATAGCTCAATACTTGAAACAAAACAAAAAATCCAATTGAAAAGTAGTCAATAAACCCAAATAGACATTTCTCAAGAGAAGCTACGTAAGAGGTCATAGCAGATACATAGAAAAAAAAGTGCTCAGTATCATCAATCACCAGAGAAATGTCAACCAGCATTGCAATGAGGCGTCACCTCACCCCAGAAAGAATGGCTGTTATCAAAAGGACAAAAAGATAGCAAGTGTAGAAAAAAAAAAAAAGGGACCCTTGTATCCTGTCAGTAGAAATGTAAATCAGTGCAACCATATGGAAAACAGTTTGGAGTTTCCTCAGAAAGTTAAAAATGGAACAACCATATGATCCAGCAGTCCCACTCCTCATTCTGTATCCAAAGGAAATGAAACCAGTGTGTCACAGAGACATCTGCCACCCTCTGTTCATTCCAGGGCTGCTCACTGTAGACCAAATATGCAAGTCTACTGAGAGCCCACAAGCTGTGGAGGAGTAAAGAGAGCATGTTGCATAGAGGGGCATGGAGCTGTTCAGCCACAGAGAAGATGAAATGCTATCGTTGTCACAAGGCCAATGCAACTCAAAATCATTATGTTAAGAGAATGGGCCAGGCAGAGTCCAGTGCTGCACATTCTAACACATGTGTGGTCTGTACACGTGGTGACCTCATAGGATCTGGAAGTAGGATGACAGTTTTGGAGTCTGAGAACAGATGAGAGGGTCAGGGGAGGGGAAGGTTGGTTGAGGGGAACCAAGTTATACCCAGACAGGAACAAGAGCCTGAGGTGTGGGACTACAAGTCAGGTGGCTATGGAGAACCAAGACGCTTCTGTGTATTTCAAGAAAACTTGGTAAGAGGGCTTTGGGTAGTGTTTTCCCCATAAAGGAATGATAAATGTTGGAGAAAAAAAAGATATGTTTTACCCTGATTGGAATCAATTTGTATATTGAAACATCACAATACTCCCTGAAATGTATTATGAAAATAAATCTAAATCAAAGATGAAAGCCTTCGAGATTTTCCCACCTCCACCTCCACCTCCACCTCCACAACGAATAATACTTTTCTGCCCTTCTTGGATGATCACAGAGCCTTTCCCCTATGCCTGCCAGTCCAGACAGCGCAGAGGCCCCCTGGGGGATCTGCCCCTCCCACTCGTGGCCAGCAGTCTCCAGGCAGAGGTCTGTAAGCCTGGGGCTGAGCTGTATATTCACTCACCTGATAAAAATGGCAATATTTTTTCCCAGGCTCACTTGAATACAAACAACCCAGCTGTGAAAAGATCAACGCGTGTGACTGCTGTGGCCAGTCAACTGCAAGTTATTTTTTGCAACACAGTGAGGGAAGAATTCAGCAGCTTCATTTTTTTCTATGAAAGTGACAAAGATGAAACATTGTGGCAGAGAAGGTTTGCAATTAAAATACATCTGTGTCGAATTAGAATATGGGTTATCGTTACTGAGATGGGAGTGATGGATGCCAGTGGTGTGGAGAGAATCCAGAGCCCCGGACGTGACAGGCTTTGGAGCAGGCTGTGCTTTAGGCAACATTAAAGTGAATATTGATGGAGATTACTTACTCGTTGAATGGTAGCCGTGTCCCTGGCATAGGCCTCTAGGGCTTAGACCTCAGTTACGCGGGTAGGCAGATTGCCTTGCCTCTAGGTGGTCGGTGCTTAGGTGGTGGGCATGCTTAATGAACTCTCTCATCTCTGCACAGATGTAAATCAGACTTCTGCAGACTCAAGCTGATTCATAATAAGCAACGCCAAGCCTGAGTCCTACTTTTTCAAATGAAACAAAAAACAGGAATGTATTTTCGTTCACCTCTAAGTGTCTCGATAGGAGAATGTTGTAAACTGTATTCCTTCCAATGGAGCTCCATGTCTGGCCTTCGTAGACAGCGATGGTGATTGATGCGCAGGCAGACGGCTTGGGCATCTTCATGTGCTTACAACATCCCAGGAATGGTTTCAGTTAAGATCACCCACAGGAGGTTTGGCATTCCTGACTGAGGGCTAAAGGGTCTCACTGTGTAGACTGGACTCGCAGTGATTCTTCTGTTCTCAGCCTCCCAAGTGCTGGGATTACAGGCGTGCGCCACCATTCCCAGTCTCTATCGCCATCTCAGTGCACCCCGGGGGCAGGACTGGAACTCTTTATTATTTTTCTACCTAACAATATATTAAATGTGTTTTAACCTCCAAGGCTAACATGGGAAAGTAAAACAATGACTCTCAGTCCAGATTGGTTGGAGATTTGAATGCCAGGATGTGACAAAAAGCTGATTCATATTGGATTTTTTGTATATTCTGGAGCATGTAATGAGTTATTGATCTGTGATAGACTAAGCTGACATTTTTGCAGCCAGTAAACCATCAGTATGACCTGTAAGCAGAGATTTCAGTAATGGGCTATTATAAACAGGGCACAGGTAGATGTTAGACACACTTCTGAGTGGCTATTGCAAGAAGGAACATACACCTGTGGGTATGGTAGAAATGTGTGCGCAAGTCTGCACAGTCAGGTTTTCTAGGCCAAAAGAGAGATTCTGTCTACAGCAAGTGCTGGCCACAAGCTCACCAGGAGCAACCTGTATGTGCAGTCGGCGCTGTGCTACTCCTGCAATCCCCTGGGCCACAGGGTCTCTGGCGACTTCAAGGGGGGTGAGAGAGGCTGTGGAGGTTTCTCTCTGCTTCCAATCTCAGTGGTTATTTTTAGAACTGAAGGAGAAAGTGTGGTGGGTGTGCATCTTTGTGGCTCTGTCTGGACTTGGAGAAAGTGCTGAGTGACTGTTCTTGCTGCCAAAGATGAGCCAAGAGGAAGGAGGATGTGGCGAGAGCCTGGCACCTTACGGGCAGCTTCCAACAGCCAGGCACTGTGAGCGACCCTTCGTCAACAACTCTGTTACATGGACTGTACTATGCCCATTTGTCCACAAGAGAGGCCCCAGCGGGTCGTTTCTTCCCATCAAGCCACACAGGTAGTGACAGAGATGGCATCTGAAAATCTAGTCCGGGTGATGTTGACACATATCACAGACACAATTCACAGAGTTGTTATAATGTACTTAATTGAATTTTTAAATCAGTAGGAACTATAAACATGAAACTGCTATCGTTGTCACCTTCATTATCATTATCAATGCCATCTTCATCCCTGTCGTAGCTGTCACTTTGTACATCCTACACGGCCTCTATTACCATGTGACACCATGCACAGTAGCTCATAGGTGCACAATGCATTGCTATGAAATGGCTGAGTAGGAGACGGGATGCGTTGGCTGTGTCTTCCAGCTCCCTCTAGGCAGGTACCAGTCAGAATGAATGTAATAGGCATGCCTTTCTCTTGTGCAGGAAACACAAGGGTGGTGTCTACCTGTGAATGGGCAGGTGATGAAAGAGGGTACAGAGACTTGATCCCTCCCCTCACTACCAGAGGGAGAGCCACAGGGAGCTGTGTCGCTTCACAGTGGCACCCTGACTTGTCGCCTGATGCTCGGCAGCAGGGCCTTCTTGGGGCACAGACAGCATCCAGTGATGCTATCAAACTCCTATCTTTTCACTTCTGCCACTAGCAAAATATGTGGCAATGTTCCCTGTCATTCTATTATTGACTAATATTAATTGAATTCTAAGCCTTGCTCAATTTTCACTTCTAATTACTTTCCGGTAATAATCTAATAAACTATATTGGTTAGAATTCAAACTCCAAGACTTCTTTAGCCTACTGTTTGATTTTCAATTGTCCTTTAGTGTCTTTCTAAGTGTCTCTTCCTATCTGGAGAAGCTCGGATGATTTTAAATTAATTCTAATTAATCCAGTTCTATTACTGATGAAACCTTTCTAAATTTTTTCATTTCAACCTCTCTGTCCTTTCCCCTTCAGCAAACCTTAAAGTATCCACAGCACATGAAACTGCATCCCATTTATGATGCAGCTCTTATGTGGCAAACACTCAGGAAGGGTGGAAAGCTCTCGGAGCATCAACAGAGCTGCCTTCTGTTTACACAGAGTGCTTCTCTAAAGCAGAGGATCTTGATTTCTCTGGGTGTCAGTATTCCCAACAGCAAAATAGAAGCCTTGGTTATCAACAGTTTTTATAATCCATTCAGTTTTAAGTCTACACTGCTAGGTTTTTTTTTTTTTTTTTTTTTTTTCAATAAAGGTCTACAGGGTCGCACTATGTAGATTGGACTCACAGTGACCTTCCTGTGTTCAACCTCCCAAGCACTGAGATTACGTGCACACACCACCACACCCAGTCTCATGAGGTTGTTTTGCTTTTTTAATTTTTTCTTCTCTGAATTTAGGACAGGGTCTACATGATCTACAGGATCTCACTACATAGATTGGACTCATAGTGAATGTCCTGTTTTCAGCCTCCCAAGTGCTGAGATTACAGGTGCTTAACACCATGCCCAGTCTAGAAATAATTTGATGCTTAACATACACTTGTAGGAAACATGGTTGTGGAGT
Source organism: Ctenomys sociabilis (assembly GCA_004027165.1). NCBI lineage: Eukaryota > Metazoa > Chordata > Mammalia > Rodentia > Ctenomyidae > Ctenomys > Ctenomys sociabilis. The sequence continues at coordinate 16,566 of PVKA01021092.1, read as the reverse complement.
TATTAGTGTTTTGTCTCTCCCTAAGATGACTATTTCCCATTATTAATATATGTGGCTGATAAGATCCCATTGGGGATTATTATGCTTTATATAATCCACAAAAATTTTAATAATTACACCAAACCCAGAGTGAGGTGGAGAATGGTCAGGAAACAGTGAAATGCAAGCTATTTTAGATATTCTGCCAATGGTCCCAACCAAGAGAAGCCATGAGAAAATGAGGAGAAGTGAGCTCATGTAAGCCTAGGGATCATTTAACAGACACAGTGAATTAACTCTCCAATGGCAAAAACAAAATTTTATAAGTGCTTTCTGCAGCTACTACAAAACCTCTATCAATAAAAACAAAAGTCCTCCAAAACTTCTTTAAGACATGGCTACTAAGGCCCTCCTACCCAGAAAACTTCTCAGGAAAGAAATGAAAAGCGTCTTGATATAGAAGGGGTCTAAAAATGGAAATATACCAACTGAGAAACATGTATAAACTTGACTATTCCCTTCCTGCCTGGAAATCACCTGTCGCTCTTTTCCGTCTTCCACTTTTCGTTTGTGCAACCAACCCATATGCATAGATACCAGCTAGAGATACATGACACAGCACCTACTGTCTCTTGCTGTGCCAGCGGCAGGCACGCACTATCAAGCACACTGCCCTTCCCAGCGAGTTCAGTGCAACCCGCAGCTTCGTGGTCAGTGCAGCCTTGCACACAGCCACCATCTGAGGTGGGACGTTGCACTACCCTTGCTTGCCCCCCATCAACAACAGAGGAGCTAGACTCTTGTTAATAAGGTTTTCCAAGCTGGGTCACAACCTACTGCTATCATCCCAAGTGATTGCCATGACGTTCTCTATTGTACTGTTTAATAAATTTAAATTTAAAATGGTGTGAAATCAAAGGCAAGAGCAAGGGAACACTTCTAAATGTGTTTCCATTTTAAGTGTAGTGGATAACTTGGTCAACTTCTTACACTCAGCTGAAATGAACTAACATGTTGCTAGTGCAGGAGGCCCGCCTGAGGACTGTTGCCAGCAGCATAGGAGCAGAGCAGGAGAAGCTGCCGGAACGCTGTTAGGGGTGCTGTTTGGAGGAGCTGTTGGGGCTGTGGGAAGCTGCTGGTCGTCTTGGGCTGTTCTGCTGGGGCACCTTGTCATGCTGGCTTTCCCAATGAGCTTTGGAGGAGCTTGGGTTTTCATCTTGAACTTCGTTTGCTGGATCCAGAGGGAAAGGTGGTGCACTGCTCAGCCTCATGGAGAAGTTTGCCACATTGGCGTTCCTGATGGGACTCAGCTTTTCACATTGTTGGAGGAGCTTGGGACCTCACTGTTGCTGATGATGGCTGTGGTACCTTTGGCAGAGCTCTGGTTCTTCCCTTGAACATTCCTTCCTGGCTCCAGTGTGGATCCCTCAGCCTGCTAGCACAGATCCTTCATCCTTCTGGCATAAACTTCCCAGCTTCTGCCACTCACCTTTGGGAATTTCCAGCACAGATCCATGAAACAGGCCTGCCTGAGACTTTGCTGTAGGCTCCAGGCCTCTAGCTGGACTTGTAGGAGGCCTTGTTATGAGCTCTAGTTCAGCTGGATTCATGCAGGATATTAGGATCTAGGCCTCAGCTGGAGTCTTTAGTGTTTATGTGTACGGACAGATTTCCTGTACTTTTTATATTTGATTCTCAGATGATTCGTTATAAAATACTGTTATAAAATGTGTCCTATATTATGTCTTTCCCCTTCCAAAAACTGCAGACCATGACAGTAGGTACAGACATAAATTACTGCATTGCTGCTCTGTTCCTGGCCCTGTGGAGATGAGAAGGGTGGGCCTTAATGGGTTTTCAGAGGTTTTACCCACACCTGCCCCTTCTTAGCATCATTCAGCACACACCTGAACAATGGGTTCTCCTTCAAAGCTCACTTCCATATCATCAGAAGATTTCAAAAGAGCAAGAATAAATATTTATGGCAAGTCTACTGTGCCAAGCACTATGCTAAACATTTTGTCCATGCTACCTGAAAATTGATATTATTTCTAATTTATACTTGAGGAAATTAAAACACGTCAAGTTAAAATAACTTTTCTGAAGTCACACAGCTATCGACAGAGTGGAGTTGAAATATAAATCCTTCTTCTACATGCAGCAGCTATTTCTACTGTACTAAATCACCTTTATTGAAATTCTAGGCATTTGACACTTTGTTTAACAGATCAACAAACTTAACCTTGGAAACATAAACTACCAGCAACAAACACAAACTAGACATGGACACTCTCTGATCAGGTCACATCTAAGCATTTACATTTTAACAGAGGTAAAATGCTGCCTCTTGTTTCACAACAAAATAGTCCTTATTTATATCCTCTTTCTTGTTTTGTTTTCTCAGAGATGAGTGTTCCATTGCAGTTAGAAAAGCCGTATTTGGAAAAGTCTTTAAAGTACCTTTTTATACTTGATGGCAGTCCAAAGATTGCAGCTACTTGAATTCAACAAAATAATCCAATACAGTCTAATAGCCCATAACAGTAGTGAGTTATCAGCACAACTGGCAATTGTCAGAAGTTGTTGACTTGACCCTTTTACAGCTTAGCATATTAACATAGCTTCACCTTTTTACCTCTTGATTACACTTTTCTATTGGATGGCTAAGACCAAGTTAAAGCAAACCTATATAACTAAAAATGTAACTTTTGCTATCTCACAAAGATTTACCCTGGAACCATTTACAGCACCTTGTAGATCTTTTTATCATATATATATATATATATATATATATATATATATATATATATATATATTATAGGATGGATATACAGCTACTTTCTCTTAGTTCATTGAGAAAAAAGTTTGTACTAATATTGTTTAGACAAGCTATCATGTCTGCATCTTGCCCTCTGAATAACTACTACAAAGACAATAATATGCAATTATTAATTGCTATAACTGTCCTCCTACACTGTTTTGAAACTGTTTCATTGCTATTTTATCTTTTTTCTCGTTAAAATAATTAAAAAAATAAAACTAAAAAAAAATCATATGATCAATTGAATAGGTGCAGAAAAAGATTTTGAGAAAGTCCAGCATTTTTTCATAATGAAGTTCCTACAGAAAAATAGGATAGTGTTTAGCTCAATCTGAGAAAAATATTTGGATAAACCAAGACTCAATATCATATTGTTATATGATATTAATATAATATCATATTAATCATATCAAATTAAGGACAAAAGCTGAAAAGAAAGAAAATGTGTGCACTTAGTAGTATCAAGCCAAAAGCAAATGAAGGGAAATATTTGGGGGAGAAATTAACTTGAAGAAAAAGCAAGAAGCCATAGCTCAAGATATTTGGCTCTCTCCCCTAAGATGGGGCACTGCTATTTATGTACTAAAGTTCTACCTAATGCAATAAGACAAGAAAAGGAAATAAAACTGTCTTTGTCCAAAGACAATAGTGTTGCATATGTAGACGAATAGACACAAACTATTCTAGAAATAATAAGCAATGATAGCAAGGTGTCAGGATATGAGGTTAATACAAAAAAGTCAGTTGCAGTGAATAAGTAGGACTTGAAATTCTACTCACATTAGCACTTCCTAAAATAAGTATCAATATACAAATACATACAATGTCAATATGAAGAAAGTATGAGACTTTGGTGAAAGGAATAAAAAGTCTTCAAGTGAATAATCATGCCCATGAGCAAGAAACCCCTGTAAGATGTCAGCTCTTGTCAACTTAATCTATAGATTCAATACAGTTAGAATTGTAACTAGAATTGTAACTGGAATTTTATGGATATTAATAAACTGATGCTAAGGTTTATATGAAAAGTGAAAGGATTTAAAATAACAACATATTAAAACAAAAATTTGGAAAATGGATATTACTTGATATCAAAACTTACTATAATTCATACTAATCAGGACAAGGTGTTATTTACAAAAGAATAGACAAGTTGAGTAATGGAACAGAACAGAAGGTCTAGAAAAAGACCTCATGTATCTGGAAAGCTGATCTTTGGCACGGTAATCCTAACCCCAGTTCTCACAGTAACCAGAACCCTGTGGAGAAAAGGTACCCTTTTCAACAAATAGTGCTGAAACAATTAAACATCCACAGCAAAAACAACTGAAAAAATAATCTAGGCATAAATTTTACATTTTTGACAAAAACTGACCTAAAGTGGATCCTATCCCTAAAACTATGAAACCTTTCCCCTACTTGATAACATGGAGAGAAGCCATATAGCCTAGGTTTTGCAATAATTTGTAAGACGCAGTACCAAGGCTATCACCCATAAAACAAAGAATTGATAAGCTGAAGTTTTGAGTTTATTCCAAGCAACTAGCATGGTGGCTTACACCTATAATCCCACTTGAGAGTACTTGGGAGGCTGAGGCAAGAGGATTATTGCCAGTTCAAGACCAGCCTGTGCTACAAAGTGAGCTCAAGGCCAACTTGAACTGCATAGGAAGTTGCATAGTCTTTCTCTGTCTCAGAAAGACCAAACAGCAACAGAAAAGTCAAAATATTCTGTTTTGTGAAAGACATTGTCAAAAGCACAAAAGAAAAACAGCAAGTCCTAAAACTGGAAAAAAAAAAAATATTTGCAAAAGACTTATTTGGTGAAGAATTAGCACCCCAAACATAAGTGGCAGTATTGTGGCCAGTGAGACCTTCCCTGGGCATTAGTATTGCTAATTGAAAACTAAACTCCAGTAATAAGAAACAACTGAGTGGAAAATGCACCTTAACAGGCATCTCACCAAAGAACACATACACGTGGCAAAGAAGCCTGCAGGGATCCTCCACAGCCTATGTCATTGCAGAAAATCCAAATTTGGATGTCAGTACACACCTGCTGAAATTCAGACACTGGCAGCAACAAGTGCTAGTGTGATGTGGAACAGTAGACGCTTTCAGGCATTCCTGGGGGTAATGCGAGGGATAGAGCCCCTCTGGAAAACGTCGTGGTGGTTTCTGATGAAATGAACATGTTCTTTGTATGATCCGGCAAGCTCACTCTGGTGTGCTTCCATAGGATATGAAAATGTACATTGATGGGCAAACCTGCTCATGGGTAACCTTTTTTTTTATTTTCTTGTATTTAGGACAGGGTCTACAGGGACTACAGGGTGTCACTACACAGATAGGACTCGTAGTGATTCTCCCGTTCTCAGCCTGCCAAGGGGTGGGATTACAGACTTATGTCACCACGCCCAGTCTCAGTCACCATCTCAGTGTGCCCTGGGGGTGGGCCACCATGGCACGCCAGGGATGGAACCCCAACATTTGTATCTGCTTGGGCAGGTGCTTTCATCCACTGAGCTGTCTGGCTGATCCTTTCAGTTTTGTTCTTAAGTTCCGAAACTAGCAAGCAGCCAAGATGTTTTCTGATACGTGAGTAGGCTATTATGAGTCCAAACAGTGCAGTGTTAGCCAGCACAACAATGAAATGAGCCAGCAAGCTAGAAATGTCATGGGTAAGACTTAAATCCATGTTACCAAGTGAAACCAGCCAATGTGAAAAATCTGCATACTGTATGGCTCTGACTGGGTAACACTTTATAAATGTCAAAACTGTGGAGTCAATAAAACATTGGTGGATACCAGGCATGCAGAAACAGAAAAAGAAGGTTGAAAAGGAGAATCCAGAGGGCTTTCTAGGGCAGTGAAACTATTCTTTGTGACATTATAACAACAGATACATGTGATGATAAATTTGTCCAAACTCATAGACTATACTGCCAGCAGTAGATTTTAATGTAAATCCAGTGTGTGTGTGTGTGTGTGTGTGTGTGTGTGTGTGTGTGTGTGTGTGTATGTCATGTTGGAACCTTCTAAAAAGCCTTATAAAGTTTTAAATGTTACTGTCTCTCTGTCACACACACACACACACACACACACACACTCACATTTACACACTCACCTCATATGGCTTTTTTTTAATAAGTAGAACTACATGAAGTAAGATCTCCTGTCCACATTTCTTAGAATATAGTGGATGTCTCTCTATGTACAAAGTACTAACATATACCATGACTTCAAATATTTTTACATAGCTTTGATATATACCATCACTCCAAATGGTGAGTTTTTGCTGCCAACTTCAATGATTATAAATGATAATTCATTGTTTTAATTTGCATTTTGATGGCAGTTATAATTGATAGCTTTTTATAAGCCCATTGGTTCAAACTACCTATTTGATTATATTTATCTATGCTGTTGCCCTATTCATATTTATTATTATTGAAGTGCACTGAAAACATTATTAGTGTTGATCCTTTTACATGCAAAAGAATGAACTTAGTTGAGATCTCTACTTCACATCATATAAAAATGTAACTGAAAGTGGATCATAGATCTATATATATAACATTCAAAACTCTCATGCTCTCAACCCAGGAGTGGGGCTGCTGGTCACCTCCTGGGTGAGACAGTGGTGTCTTCAGCATGACATCCTAAGTGCTAGCAACGGCAAGACTAAGTTAAGCCCTTCAGTGCTTCAAAGAACTCCACCTAGAAAGCGTCAAGAGCCCTTTCTATTTTAGCACAGTGTGTACTGCGATATGAGTTGAGAATCCGCAGTCCTGATTTCAAATTGCATGCTTCCTGGCCCTGTGTCACTAGGCTAGTTCTTGTAAGAGTGAAATGAAAGATTTATCAAAGCTCTGGGGACATAGAAAGGGCAGGGGCTGCTGAGGAACACTTTGCTTTTCATTATGCAATTATAACAAGTCCATTGACATAGCTTCAAATGATACATAGAATTCTGACATGTGTATAATTTGGGGAGGCAAAATAGGAGCTTGGTTCAAAAACTCTAGATGTTTTCAAAAGTGACACATGGAGAAATATGGTTCCCCTTTCCAGGGCTCTCTAGCACAGATTATTTTTTTTTGCTGGCTCTTTCGTGTCTTTCTAGAAGCTCTTAATACGTTTGCAAGTAACTATATTGATGTTCTCTACCATACTTTTTCCTCTGAATGATACAGAATGAAGATCTTTTAAGAAAGTTCAAAGAAAATCTCCCTAAATGAAAAGCAACAACATAGAAATGCTTGCAAAGCATATATCTGTTAAGTCACTTGCACGTATAATATAGAAAATCTATTAAGTCTCAACAATGAATTGAAAAATAACTCAATAATAGAAGAGTTAAGAATTTGAATAGACATTTCTCCAAAGGAGAGCTGCAAAATGCCCAGAACCATATGACAAGATCATCTGTATTTTTAGTCATTAGAGAAATGTCAATAGCACAATAAAACAGCACTTCATACTGCATAAGAGCTCTAATCAGACAGAAAAAAGCAAGTGTTGAGGAAGAGGTGGAGAAGTTAGAATCCTCATACACTGGACCTGCAGGGTTATTACAAAAGTTCCCCTCATAGGTATATGACAAAGAAAACATCAAACACATATCCATACAAAATATGTTTACAAACATCAATGACAGCATTATTTCCAAGAGCCCAGATTTAAAAACAACCCATTGGTTCATTAACTGATTGGTAAACAATATACTATTGTATATATTGTAAAGAAATGTCCCAGGTGTGTATGAGGAAAACCAGTGTTTAGAAGAGTATAATAAATTACTGCTATGAAGTAAAACATCTGGCATTTAACTACAGTTGTACTAAATTTGAATTTTATAGATTAGTCTAGAAAAGATTATGAGCATTTAAAAAAATCATTTATTTATTTATTTGTTACAGAGTCTCACTACACAGCTCAGACTTGTAGTGATCCTCCTGTCTCAGCCTCCCCAGCTCTGGGATTACAGACATGTACCACCATGCTTGGATTTCGTGGTAGGCATGGTACAGGGCCAACGGAGCGCACAGTACTGGGGATAGAACCCAGGTCCTTGCACTTTCCAGGCAGGTGCTTACACCACTGACCTCCCCAGCTCATGAGCATTTTTATCACATGAAGATTTTGTATGGGAAAAGTAAACTCTGGCTAATTCATTATATTCTTCTAAGCACTAGTTTTCTTCATACACATCTGGGACATTTCTTTACTAGTTTGCCTTCACATTATCTACATTTAATTTACTCTTATGGATGAAATGCTTTTCCTGTTATATGTTGCAATGCTTTTGTGTATGTATAAGGCATATAGTAAAAATAGTAATTTTGCATTGTTTTGTAAATAGCTACTGAGCTAAACACAATGTTTTCTTAAAAAAATTGTTTGCCTCCTTCTTTCTTTTATTTTAGGAGTGTTAATATTTATTTTAAATGATATATTTATTTATATATGCAGGATAGTTTGGATAATTGTGCTACTGATTTCTGCTGGCCTATTGAAAGGAGAAGTTAATGTTTAAAATTATTATATTTTTATTCTTTTTGATTTCTTATAACTTTCTGTTATTGTTTTGTTCTTTTCTTTAGTTTGATAGATTAAAGAAATTTTGCATGTTTATACCTGTTAACCTGAACAACTAACATCATGCAATACAGCAACAACTGCTGAATCCCTATTACTTTACTTAATGAAATTTTATATCATTTCTAATGCTTTTATAAGCTATTTTATATTCTTTAAAAAATAAAATTATTTATTTCAGCTATAGCTTTTTTTTTGCATTTTTTTTATTTTAAAGAGAATAGGAGCGATACCAAATTTCAAAATAAAGTGACAGGAAATTAACAATCTTTGTTATATTGCATATCTCTATGTTCTGAGTAGCTGCTCACATTACCAGATATAGCCATGCAAAAATGATCAAACAATATAAATGTTTCCTGCTCCTTCTTTCTAATATTTGTGGCTGTATTTCATTTTCTTATCTTATGACATTACCTACCACATGCAAAATCATGGTAAATTATGGTAGCACCGAGTGGCTGATATTAATGAGTTGGCCTTTTTTTTTTTTTTTTTTTCTGTGCAAGGAATTCTAAGACTTCACCATTAAGAACTGTGTTGTATTTTAGGGGCCAGGGAGATGGCTCAGTGGAATAAGCGCTTCCCTGGCAAAAGCAAGGGCCTGAGTTCAATCCCCAATTCCGCCAAAAAAAAAAAAAAAAGAGAGAGAACTATGTTGTATTTCAGGATGAGAAGTTTACGTGTCGATCAATGATCATATTCTAATTTTGCTTCATAGAGTCAGTAATCAGGGTGTATCTGAAGATTTAAGAGATGCACTGCCATAGTAGAAGCCCCCCACATCGCTGTGCCATCTATTTCTTCGGTCATTCCTTCAACAGAAACGTACTTACACACCACCTGAGCAGCACTGGGAACATCAGGAAGGCCCAGCTCATCTAGCACTGGTTACTACTGGGGAGGGTTTTTGGTTTTGTTTTATCTTGGTTTGTTTGCTTGTTTTGCCTTAGGATGAATTAAACACGGGGGCTTTTCACTGAGCTCACTCAGTCACTAAGTTGCCTAGGCTGGATTCGAACTTGTGGCCTTCCTTCCTGTGGCTCTCAGAGTGTGAGGGTCACATGCGTGTCCTAGGGAGCCTGCATGATGGCAGAATGTACACAGCACGGTGAGGGGCTGTGTACAGCACAACCACAGCACCCAGTGGGAGAGCGGCGAGGGGCCCCTGTGGAGCTAGGCATAGGGACATGGAGGCTGGCCCGCAGGTGCACCACACATCCAGGGGATTCTGGCACCCCCAGCAGGTCAATGACCACTAGGCTTTAGCAGAAGCGAGCCTCCCTATAAAGTTTTAGTTTTTTCTCCATAAAAATTAGCTGACATTTTCATAAGCATCATTTACATTGCTCCGACAAGAAGCAAATTAACTATTAGCTCCATCCAGAAGAGGAAACCGATACTCAGAATTGTTACTATCTCAATGCTCAGCAAAGACGGGGAAAAATCAAACCCATGCACTTTGCCCCACCCTAATAACATAATGGAAAGCAGCTATGCTCACCACTATACCACCAACGCAGACGTTCCTAATAACATAATGGAATAAGCAATGTATGATTTTTAAATGCTCATAATTTTTGTTTTCCTGATTCTTTCCATCCAGTCCTTCCCATCTCCCTTGGGCAGACACCCAGTTAGCCACAGCCAACCTGCGGGTCAGTCCAGGGATCCCCACCTGGGAGGCTCAGGTGACCCGAGAACAGGCCTCTTGGACAGCGCATGCGCTGACCTCAGGCCAGCCCACCCCCAGGCAGTCCAGTGGTGCTAAGTCAGGGCCGGGCTCCGCCCTGCATCTGGGAAACACTGGCTTCTCCGTAGCTCTCCATGCAGGAGAGTGGCCTGGAAGGCTGGAGCTCTTGCTGGATAAAGGTTTGGCTTGGTCCCATCCTAGCCTCCATGCACCTGCCCCTTCCATGAGGGTGAGGGCGAGGGCAGACACCCCAGCCCAGAGCCCTTCTCCGCTGCTACCTCGATGACAAGCCTGCTGGAGCCTTGGGGAGCAAACACCACTGAGCTTCCTGCCTGCGTTGACACAATTGCAGGAAAATCTCAGGAAGGAACGTGGGGGAAGGAATTCACGGAGAGTTCGTCTCCACGACGCCTACCCTGTATCCGACCACTGTGGTGGGCCTCCATCCTGAGAACCCCTGCACGTTCAATATTTGTGAAAAGGCAAGAGCTACTTTTTCAACATTTGACTAAATAATAAAAGTACAGATTTTCCCCACCTTTGCTTCTGGGTTGTTCAGTCATACAGAGCACTAAATTATGGTTCTAATGAAGTCAGTGTAAAGCATAAGGAAAGAATTCTTTGTAGTTTATCCCTCCCTTTCATTTCCTCTTAATTTAACCATGAACTAAACGGATTCATAAAATGTTTATTGAGGGTAATAAAGTGATGTTTTTTTAATACAAAAGTTGCTTATGTAATTAAGCATCCATTCTAGGACATTCTGTGTCATTGGAGACAGTTTCCATGAAATTAACAAATACTTATATCTATTTATGTCCCCTTCCATTCATAATAATAAAACCAAAAAAAATAAGCTCCTGCCAGTAAAAGAACTTGCCATTCAGAAACTGAAATTGCAGATGTTGCCAAAGACTTCACCTTTTTTTTTTTTTCTCTTGGAAATATGCCATTAAATTTAATTAGATTTCTCATTTGCCTTCCTTTTAGCTGTGTGTCTCTGTGTACCCCTCCACTCCACTCCATACTAGAAGAACACTATATTAAGTTGTTTTGCACCGCTCTGCATGAGACCGATGAAGGAAGCAGGCACCATAAGAAAGAGGAAGCCAGGTGTAACATGTACCAGCAGCCCCTGCTTCTTCAGAGTCTGAGACAAGGGGGCAAGGCCGAGTTCAGGACCAGCCTGGGCAGCACAAAGCAGCCTGTCTCAAAAGAGAAAGAACAAGAATGATTAAGTGACCATCCTCATAATCCTATAACTAATATATTATACATTTTCTTTAAAGTGCAGCTGCTTCAAAGCTTACCCTGACTGTTAAATAATACCCTGATGGTAATGATATCCATCCTTCCTTTCTTTTTCATTGCATAGCTGTCAGGAAGTGATCCCTTGCTCTGAAGTGATCTGCTCTATTATATTTCATGTTAACATTTAAAATCAAATTAAATGGTGCTGTCCAAGATAACTGAGAGGAGAAGGCACTATGCTGTGCCATCCAGGTCAATGAGGTTTGAAAGCAAGTATTGATGGCCGGAGCCTATGGTTGCCTGATGTTGCACAGGCAGTCATGAGCAGTGAGTTCGCTTTGAATGTCCTTTCCCCACCTAGACTACGTTCAGAGAGATTAAAGTTCCATGACCATCTCCAAAATAATGATTCCGGGGGGCTTCACCGTAAGTTTTTCAGCTACCCCATAGCATTTCTCACATGCGTGAGAAAGTCAGGCTAAGAAGATGCCACTTGACAGTGGACTCCAAAAGATATTGGATAACGTGATGCGCGGCCAGGGCTGCTTTTGCAGTGTGTGCACGCCTGGAGCAGGAATGTCTCCATTACTCTCCGGGTCTGATTTCTATGCTGGAGATGGAGGTCAGGACTCAGGGACGGGACACGGAAGATTTCTCCCAGGACACTGAGTCCCCTGGGGCCCCAGAGCTCACCACCACCCGGAGCCCAAATCTCCTCTTTCTTTCTGCTCTTCATTTGGCTTATTATGTTATTCCAAAAGGTGGACGTTTCCTTTGTCTGCTGGCTCTCAGGTTAGTGATAATTTCCAATTTTCTGTCGGGCTTCCCCTCATGTACTTCACACCACCACTTTAAACTCCACTCCCTCAAAAGCAAACTTAGTTATCTTCTCTCTGCCAATCTGTTCCATCTCTTGTGTCTCCCTCTCTTAGGCAAACTCAAACTTTTCTTACATTTGCCCAGACCAAGAAACAGGGATACCTCCCTCACCGCCCTCCCCAGCACCCCGCGCTGCAGCCATGTCTCCTGAGGTGCGCCCTTACTTTCCCACGGGTTCCACTCTGTCACTGCGCTCTGCCGCCCTACCTTTGTGGTAGTGTCCTTCCTTCGAAAACCTCTCAAGGGTCTCCTTTCCTCTAACACCCTGAATGTCTATGCTCTTTTACAAAAGAGGAGGGGACCAAGGAGTGGAGGAAAGGAAAGAAGGGGAAGAAGGGATGGAGGCAGAATTTAGATGCTTGGTGTGCTTGTGCCTACTCCCCATGCAGCCTGTGATTATTAGGCATTGCCAAGGTGAACTAACGCAGGCATAAAGAAGAAAAGAAAATTATCCAAAACCCACTCAAAAGGGCCGGAGAGATGGCTCAGTGGAATAAGCACTTCCCTGGCAAGCGCAAGGGCCTGAGTTCAATCTCCAGTTCTGCAAAAAAATAAAAATAAAAAAACACTCAACTAATATATGCCTTATAAATGAAACAATCTGTGTCCAAATCATTATGATAAATTGTGAGCTCAAAAGTATGTCTATTTCTTCTAAACACCCTGGGAAAGAATTCAAACTCCACCCCATGCCAGCTAGGAAACCACACAAGAGGATCTTGTGTTTTTGAATCACATCCCCTAGTGCTTACTCTAGGCGCCTGCTGATGCCCTTTCCTCCCCTCCCCCTGCCTCTGCTCTAATCTTCCTGACGGTCCCCACCTTTGGGCACATAGGGTGGGGTAGAGTAATAAGGAAGCTCAAAGGGCACACAAGAGGGAGCGCCTGTGACAAGCTCCAGACCCAGGTCCAGAAGACCCTGGCTCCAAGGCGAGCTCTGTGTTCTCACTGGGTTACAATAAGCAAATCTCTTGATTGAAATTTCATTTATGAAAGGGAGGTCTCTGCTTCCTACTGTTCTATGAAGCATGAAATAAAATAGGTGGAGACTTGCCATGGATTCCACCAGATTCAGGCAGTTTCTGCCTCCTGTTTTCTATCCCAGAGGCTGAGTCTGGGGACTGTGCCCCAGGCCCCTTGCCTTAGGTTTCCACTGAGTTTGAACCAAGAAGAGCAGAGAGAGGTGGAGAAGTATACTGTGAGAATCCTTCTGTGCTGCAGCTTGTCTTGGTAGAGGGTCACAGCTCCCCTGAGAGGGGTCCTCTTGTCTCTGAGCTCCCAGGTTCTCTCCCTGCTCTTTGCTCTGGCTCTGGGACCCAAGGGTGTAAGGCCCCAAGGTAACCAACCCCTGTGTTCTCCCTGCAGGCCATGTCCTCCCCAACAGAACCTTTATCAAAGACTCCTCAGATTACCTAAGTACACCATCTGTTCCCTGCCAAAGACTCCAGGTGAAAAAAAAACTGCTTTTCAAATTTTAAGTTACTGTCTACATGCAAGGTATTTCTCATTTATCCCCACACGCTGCTTTACACAGGCAGACTGCTGCTATTAATAACGAATGGTGAAATGAATATTTGCAATAAGAGCTGAGTACACGATCCTGCCTTCTTTTTCCCTTTACTTACAGTCTTAACCAGGGGAAACATCCCCTGCACTTTGATGGGCTCTGTCAGGGCCCTGATTTGATTTGAGCTATCTGCACTGACCCAGACTGTCCGCAGGAACCGGCTCTTTGTATGTTTGTGGTGGTTCAACACGAAGGGGTTAACTTTGTTTTCTATTTCTAAAAATACTACATTAGTCTTCTACAGGCTACACATTCATCTGGTATCAAAAACTAGATTACTTTGTGTTTATTTATATGTTTTGTTCTTCAATATAAAAGGCAGCAGATAAATCAGAGGCCGACATGATTGGTTCCTTACACAGTAAAACCGAGAGCATGTGTAAGGAATCAGGATCCCAGACTAGAATTATTTTTTTTCCCAGGCACGATTAAATAAGCATGGACCAAATAAGTTCCTCTATGTCTCCCCTTTATAAGAAAAGTCCACCCAATGAGTGTGCAAGAGGAAGACCTGGCTAGATAATCTGAATAAAATAAACCACTGAATGCAGTAGCTGGAAATGAATGAGGCTCTGAAATGGTGGCTGATTAGATTTTATCACTCAATTAATTTATTTCCAACAATCACAAACTATCCTTGTCAATCTCCACCTCTCTAAATGACAAAGGAGATAAGCGTCTTCCTTTTGTTTTAATGTGACACTCTCTGAGGTTGATGGCTTACAAATAAGAAGCTCACCCATGAAAACTGCCCTTAGAAAACATACTTTTGAGTAAACATGCTTAATAGAATGTCTCGGTACTGAGTAGGTATTATTCATTAGCAAATAATTGCATAACTGGAATTCTTAATTAAAGTTTGTACTGAAAAATGAATCTGTTTATTTTGTAATTATGACCTAGAAATTCAGAGCATATTGGGTAGTTTATGAGCATAATTTCAAAGATTTTAATATGGTAAGCAACTCATAAAGCCTTTAAATGGGAACTCTTAGAACACAAACACACATACACGTGTGTGCACATGTACATGCACACACACACACACACATACACATAGTGTGTACATACATCCAGACGCAGTAGGATTGGAGAAGTCAACCACTGGATACTAGCATAATGTGGAAATAGTCAAATTTGATGGTTGTGTGATGCGGTTTAAAAACTCTAATCAATCCTTCCACATTGGTTTGGGTCTCTCCAAGACAGCTCTTAGATTTTCCGTTTCGCTTTCTAATTGAAACACAAAGTCAATGACAAATTGTGTAAGGCTGTCTTTTTAGGCTTTCCTTAGAAATGTAAATTTAAAGTGATCTTTCAGGATGTGTGACAGTTCCTCGAAGAAGCCACCAAGGATCGCATCCTGGATGACAGTAAAGTGAATCTCGTAACATTTAAGTCAACCTCATAGAAACTCTTTGAAAAGTCATACGTCTAACCTGTCTTTACAGGGCCAGCCAAATGGCTCAGTAGATTGAAGCACCTTCAAGCAGGTGCAGGGACTGGGAGTTCAATTCCCTGGCCTGCCATGCTGGCCCCCAGGGCACGCTAAGATGGCAGTTGAGACTGGGTGTGGTGGTACACCTGTGATCCCAGCTCTTGGGAGGATGAACACAGGTGGATCACTATGAATGATCCTGAATACCCTGTAGACCTTTTCCTAAAATCCAAAATTAAATAAATAACCTGTTTTTACTTGTTGGCTGGCAACTGATGAAAAGTTTGAAGGCCAGGGAGACCTGGGGACAAGGAGAATACAAGTAGAGCAGTACGGGGAACCAAACAAAGGTTAGAGCAGTTTGTAAGTTCTGCCTGAACCTTCTCGAGGGCATGTATAGGGCCTCTGCACCTGGGACAGCCCAAGAGAGTGTACCTGCCCCCCCTCATTTGTCACTGCTGACTCCTGGCTCCTTATCCAAAAGCCAGGTGTGACCACCCCACAGTCCAGCATGTCTGGATAGGACTTGTTGGGTGGTAGACACCCCTATCGTGACAACCTAAGTCTAACAGTGCTTGCTGCTGGTTTTTATCCTAATGTACCAACATCTTCCTGTCTCCCACACAGCACCCTCTATTCTCTTGCATAGAGCAGTGTAACTTTTTGATAACTCCAAAAAGTTACAGAATGTCCATAATTGTCCACATCTTATCTGAGAAGGCAAACAGAAAAGCAAAAGATGTCCTTTAAAGGTCTTTTTTTGGAAAGAGAAATTACCCACAATCCTTTTTTCTTTTTAATTTAACCAGTAGGTGGTACCGGTAGGTTCTGGCCATGAATCCACTTTTTGTACCTGGCATGTACAAAAGTTTTGGATGTAGACTATTAAGATTAAAGTTTGTGGTTGCCCATCTTTTGATTGGGTCTTTTATTTGTGGCAGTCCAAGTTTTTGCATTCTATATGTACTGTAGATGTTAGCCTTTTCTCTGAGGAATAGCTGGCAATAATTTTCTCATTCTATAGGGTTGTCTCTTTTCTTTCTCTGTTGATTGCTTTTCTTACTGTGCCGAAGCTTTGGAATTTGATAGGACCCCACTTGTTAATTCCCTTACACCACTGGGATTGTGTTCAGAAAGTCTTTATGTATGCCTGTGTCTTCCCAAGTTTAACCTTCAAGAATTTAAGTGTTTCTATTGTTTAGATTTTGATCTTTTTTTTTTTTTTTTTTTTTTTTTTTTTTTTTTTTTTTTTTTTTTTTTTTTTTTTTTTTTTTTTTTTTTTTTTTTTTTTTTTTTTTTTTTTTTTTTTTTTTTTTTTTTTTTTTTTTTTTTTTTTT
>PVKA01021091.1:0-39237 GCA_004027165.1 Ctenomys sociabilis | reverse complement strand
TTTTTTTTTTTTTTTTTTTTTTTTTGTCTTTTTGAGAAAGGGTCTCACTGTGCAGTTCAGGCTGGCCTTAAGCTCACTTTGTAGCTCAGGCTGGTCTCGAACTCACAACAATCCTCCTGCCTCAGCCTCCCTAGTGCTGGGATTACAGGCCTGCGCCACCATGCCCGGCTCTCCCTCATCTAATTTTTGACAAAAATCAGTGCTCTAAAAACCCTACAAAGTATTATTTTAAGCCTCTCCCAAGGACTTCCATATTTTAAAATCTATTTCTAAACCTTTCCCGAGTTCTACCATAAAGCATGTCTTATAAAGAACAGCTTATAATATACTCGGACAGTACTATATATTCAAAATCAAGTTATTAGATTGTGTGTCCATAATGTTTCCATAATTTGTCTACCAAGTAGGTGTAACCCCAGAAGGGGTAAGAACTGTAAGCTAAGGTCTGCAAAAATTGCGGCTGAGGCCTTGCCAGTGCTGTGCGTTCCACGAGTCATTCCTCAGTAGGGAGAATCCACTTCCTCTGCCTGCAATAGGCTCGTGACAGCACCCACTACCCTTGCTCATGCCAGACCCTGTGTGAGGCGACAACACAACTCCACAAGGCAGTGTCAGAGCGGAGGAGGACGCTGCTGTCCAAGGGTCCCGTGGCTGGCTAGAGGTCAAAGTTCATAGATGCCTGAGCCACGATTTGCAACTGAGTCTTAAAAGAGAACACCAACATGGATAAATATATCCATGTTGCCCATCTATAAATATACTGGAGAAATTTATTTTGTGATTTTTTTTTTGGTTCAAATAGAACACAAAAGACCTTTGGCTGTTTTTGATCTCTATTATTATTTGTGTTGGTGGTACTGGGGATTGAATCTGGAGTCTTCAAATGAGCTATATCTTCAAGGCTTTGTATTTTTTGAGACAAGTTCTGAAGAAGTTCCTAAATTGCCCAGTCTGGGTTCAAGCTTACGATCTTCCTGCCTCAGCTTTCCAGGGTACTAGGATACAGGTGTGCCACCGTACTTAGCTTTTTAAGCTCTTATACTTTTTGAACCTTCTCTCCAAAGCATCAAAAAGCTTCCCCAAATCCAAAATCAATGAAGCATCTAATAGTTAGGCACTGCTACCTACCCCTGGCCCTCTGGCACCTTATGGCTGTACCTGGAGATACATGCAGAGGAGCTTGCAGAAATTAAGGTTAAATGAGGTCATGCGGGGGTGGCCCTGATCTGAGAGGGCATCCAGGGCCTCTGACCCCTCCTCCTATGCCCCTTACTCGCCTCACTGCCCTCCCCCACACAGGGATGGCATGCACGCCACAAACAGGAGAGAGCCTGCACCAGGAGCTAGACTGGCTGCCACCATGACCCCGAACCTGTAGCCTCTATGGCTGTGAGAAAGTACATTTCTGTTATTTAAGCCACTCTGTTCACAGCATTTTGTTCTGGTAGCTTGAGCTCACCAATAAAAGGGAAAAGCTCTTGATTTGGGTCATAAAAGGAGAAAGGCCCAGAAAAGCATGGAGTTAATTAGAAGGAAAGGCAGGGCACTTGAGAAAAGCAGGTCAAAGAAAGCTGTAATTACTGAGGGTCTCCTTTCTTCTACCCCCCTCACAGCCTGAGGCTGGAGAAGACAGGACTTAGAGTGGTGTTTGTAAATATGCAGATCAGTCTCCTTGCTGCACCCTGGGGAAGAGGGTCTTACTTAGGGAACTCATTAAAGCCCAATGTTCGGGAAATGGAGCACAGACAAATGAACAAGTAAAATGCGCCAAACCCTAGGATTGCTCCCAAGTGGAGGGCTCCACCCTCTAGCAGATGCCCGAGTATCTGCTCTTCTACCAGGTCTCAGGGAGGAAAGGAAACCCTGACTGAGGCTGTCAACCTTGGGGTATTTGTTTTGAAGTACAAAGAGAAAGGCTGTTTTTTTTTTTTTTTTTTTTTTTTTTTTTTTTTTTTAAGTAATTAAAAGTATTTTATAAGTATTTTATATGGAAACTGCTCGACCCTACAGTTTGGACTTCACTGAAGCTGTCAGAAATACCGATCATAATCTGAAATTTACACCAACTGAGGAAGAAATCCCGTTTCTGAGATTCCACCTGGCTCCCTGCTTCTAGGGGCTGGAGAAGCCTTCTTGGGGAGTTCGGGGATATCTTCTAGCTCCCGTCTGTGGCCAGGTGACAGTCCTGAGTCACTACAGTGCAGTGTAGCCCATCCGGAAAGCCAGCCCATCCATCAACGAGCGGGGAGCACTCACACACCGGCACTTACTTTCTTTTTTGAACCATTAGGGGTCTTCCCATGAGCTCAGCTGTTTAAGTGCCTGCTGAAGCAAAGCAGTCAGGCTCAGGGTTCTGTGGTTCGACCACCAGATCCTCGTGCCTTACCTGACCTGCCCCTTATGGCATCCTGAGCCGCCCTCCCCCCCAAGAAAAATCCTTTTGAACCACTGATGCTGGGGTGGGGGTAGCAACAGAAGGAACATTTTTAGTGTAGCATTCTTGGTTTTCTAGAGTAAAACAAGTCTTTGAAAATACCCACCCCTACTACCATTTTAAAAGAGGAATGGCAAATGTGGCTGCTATAAAGGTCTGTTCTTACTCTTGATCAAGGCAGATTACACTACCAGACAGCATGGAATTTTCTGGTCTAAGATCAAATCAGAGGCTGACTGAGGAGTTCAGGGGATTACCTGGTTAACCCAGACCCAGTGTATACTGTCTATCGAAGCTCTTGGCCTGTATGTCCCTGGTAACCAGCACAAGGAAATGAGGGACTCAGAGAAAACTCCAGGCCATCAAGATTAGGCTAGAGATATACAGAGTGTCCACAGCAGAACTTTAAACTTTTCTTGCTGGAAAATAAGCACTGTCAGGTATCCTGCCTGGCATCTTCCTGTGAGTTATTTAGGAAGTATGGAGTACAGGCAGCTAGTGATAAAACCATACCAAGTGGCGCTCTAGGCAACAAAGGGACACACACAGCCTAACTGAGGAAACGAAGGAGAAAGGTTTCAGTTTGGTCATGTGAAAGGCAGTGGTCATCTGAGAAGAGGTGTGAACCGGGCCTGCCATCTCCTCTCACTGCTTGTCTTCCAAGCAGATCAGCAACATGGTATATGCTCCTCCCCATTGAAAGCAGGAACTAAAGGGTTCAGAAAACAGCTCAATGGAACTTTGTAACTGTAGCCATGGTAAGACCCTTGTCGCTGTGGGTCTCTTTATGACTCCCAAGAGAAAAGACCCCGAAAGGATAGACTGTTATCTCTGACACCCACACTGGGCATTCAGTGCTCTTGCCAGGGGTAAAACTAATAATAGTGCACGTCTAAACTGGGCTCTTGAATGCCTGGCGGTGGCAAGGCCACTCGGAGCAGCCAGGCGCTGCCGCTGTTCAGTGAAACTGGTGACTTGTATGATTACACACACTTCTTGTTTAACAGCTTGCTCAGTTGTTGACTGTGCTGCTTACAGCCTGTTTTTGGAGGAGGTACAGATCTGGGCATCTTACTTATTGAGCCCCAGTGTCTTTTCTCGGTGTATAGTATATCTTGTCTCCACAGCAAGTTCTGCTGACTGTACTGTGTAGTACTTTAGTTTTGCATTAATACACTTTATAATAATACACATACTAATGCTGTAGTGCTGCATGTGAGAGTTGTGGAAATAAAAGCAAAGCCATCAAGCTGGAGTTTCCTCTGAGCATTTCTTTGCTCTGAATATTGCAGAGTACGTGCTGTCTACAACTCCTCAGTCCGTGACCACTTGACAATTTCGCTGCAGGAAGGGAAGCTGGTCTTCCAACAAGGAGTGCCTGGACCCTGTAGTGTCTGAGGTACACTCACTAATGCCCTTTGCTTCCAACAGTTCCTCAGGTGACAAAAAAACGGATTCATTTGGCGTTAAGGAAATTCTCAGGTATGAGGAAACTCTGCAGAAGTGATGTTACCTTTGAAACTTTCTGATATGCAGAAATGTCTCGTATCATAGGGGTGCACATATTTTCTCAAGGGATTTATATTTTGAACCACAGAAAACAACTGAACAACTAGTTATCCTGTTATTCTTGGCTGTTTTAATTTTTGTCTTATATCCCTGGTTAGTAAGTTTATTTACACACATCTTATTTATTTAAAATACTAGTATTTTTGGATTTTAGTAATAAATACTGTGCCCCAAAGTATGTACTGCAGAGGTAGGAAGAGCAGTGACTCCATTACTGCCACTGCCTTCCCAGTACTGTTCACAGGGCCAAGCAGGTTCGTGGTGCTGGGATGTCTTCATGGTAGTATCTTGTCACCCTGGTCCCTTGCAGTCACCTGCACAGCTCCTTAATTAATGAGCCAAAACTGCTTTTTCAAAACACAGCTTCCAGTGACATTCAAGTCTGTGCTCCGCATAACCTTGAAGAATTCACGGAAGCTGCTGAGATGTCAGGAAAGGGCAGTGCAGAGACACAGGAGCAGCCTGACGGGCACTCCCATGTCGCTGCGGGGTTCTACGACACCCTGGCGTGTCTGCATTATCTTCACCCCTCCCTTTTCTGCCCTCCTTGTGAGGGATCAATACTGCCTGCAGCCAGGGATGATGTCAGTGGCTGCTGTATGAAGGTTACAAGATGGCATGCGTTCAGAAGAAAAATAAATCATCTTCCCTCAACTGTTTTGATAATATGATGTCTAATACAGATATTCTTCATTTAGCAACCTACCTGCTTAGTGATAGTATGGACTTAGGGCCAAGGAATGCTATTTATTTTTTAATCTTTATTTATTTGGTACAGGGTCTTGCTATGCAGCTCAGACTTGTAGTGATCCTCCTGTCTCAGCCTCTCCAGTGTGAGGACTATAGGTGTGCACCATCATGCCCAGTTTTGGTGGCTGGCAAGGTGTACCTGGGGTTCTGGGGCCAGCTCAGCCTGCTGTAGTAGGGATCAAACCTGGATCTTGGCACTTGCCAGGCAGGCACTTAGACATCCCGGGCTATCTCCCCAGCCCCAAGTTATGCTATGTAGACTTACAATCTATTGCTCAGATTTAAGGACCTGTTTTTTGGGTACAACTCTGCACATCCTGTTTGTACATCCCTGATGTCTGTTTTTGTACAGTACACTTTATACAATAATTTTTGCTGATCTACTATATAATACAGTACCATAATTTTATGTTGTTTTACTTTAGAGTACTACATATGTAAATTACCAAGTTGGATTTTCTCTTAACCATTTCTTTGTTCTGCATATTGTAATATACATACTATATACAATTGCTCATTTAGCAGCCAATTAATTTAACGATGTAGCTGCAGAGCCTGAACTTAGTCATTAAATGAGGAGTGCATATTCCTGAGTCACGGTATGGTTTAAAAATCGCATTTCAGGAGTGTTTTCTGGAAGACACCATTTCCAAATTGCAGCCAGCAGGATGCTTTTTACTGCTGGCTATTCCTCTATGGAATTTAATAAATATGCATCCTCAGAGCACAGCATAATTCATTCAGCCACTTTCATTTTTATCAGCTCTACAGGAGGCTTTAGACTTTGCTGGGAGCCTCTAGAGTCACCAGTAGTTGACAATAAGAAGCTTTTGTGGGTTCTTTGAGGGGTGGGAAAACAGAGTTGACATCTGCTATCATAAGCTACTTTCTGAACCTTATCAGGAGTTGCACAGCACCGTGGGCATCCTGCGGGTACGGGGCTTGGGGTGTTCTGTGATAAGCTACAAAGACCCAATACATTTTTATATGAGCGGTTAGGAATCAAGTTAATTCATGGTGATTTATCAGACAAATCATTTAACATGTCAAGTTAATTCTTAGGGACTCTAAATTTGGTTGCATGCTTTAGCACTTGCTTATTTTCAAATCACTCATTAGCATGAATGGTGGGGATATGGCTCAGTGGAATAAGCGCTTCCTTGGCAAGCACAAGGGCCTAAATTCAATCCTTGGTTCCACCAAAAAAAAAAAAAAAAAAAAAAAAAAAAATATATATATATATATATATATATATATATATATTTTTTTTTTTTTTTTTTTTTTTTTAATGTATTTGTGACAGGGGCTCACTTCACAGCTTAGACTCCTAGTGATCCTCCTGTTTTCAGCCTCTCCAGCCCTGGGATTACAGGCCTGCACCACCATGCCTGATCTAATTTCAGTTAGGGACATACCTACTCAATAGTAATTTCAAAATAATAAATTTCAGAAAGTTATAATGACAAATCCCACCTTGTCCAGATAAGGTATGAGTTCAGCTATTCTACATAGTTTTTGGAAACATACAGACATATCACCAACACTAAATCATATTTCTAACAACTTATTTATCAACAGCTGAAACTTTCTGCTAGATTCTAAAATGCCAGTCAAAACTGGGCTTGCCTGAACCAAGAGATACCTTGTGGATACATTTACAAATATTGCCTAAGAAACACAGAACTTCTGGCATTCTGACTTGCATGTTTCGACAGTTTTTTTTTCTATAAATTTACATTTGGCTTTGCCTAGATTCTGGCTTGTGTTTCTACTTACTGGAATGCCTGTGAAAGTGACTGGGGGAGACTGCCAAGAAATGCTGAAGCTGCTGCCATTGGGGGTGAACTTGGCCGATCCTGGAATGGTCACAGGGGGTGTGGCCTGTTGGAAGAGAACAGAGGAAGCTGTTACGAAGGAGCATCTGTCCTCAGAGCCATAGCTGTCACTACCAAAGCAGAGCCTCAGGAATGGTATCAACTGCGTTACTTACTTAGACTGATTACCTAACAGGTGGAGATCAAGCAGGGTCAGAAGGAATAGCTAGAAACAGAATCTGTGTGTGTGTGTGTGTGTGTGTGTGTGCGTGCGTGCATGTGTGTGCGTATGTGTGTGTGCGTGCATGTATATATACAATCTGAAGTAAATGACTTTTGATTATTTCTGGGGAGAAATATATATGAAATCTATCAGCTATTCTTCACTATTAAATTGGGAAACGTATACTTGGAGAATAAACTGGAAAGTGATGGGTGTGAAAACTGGCATAATATTTTGGAAGTGTAATTTAGCAACATGGATCAACATTCTTAGCATTCTGTGAAATAGCTTGTCTACTGCTAAGAATTTGCTCTTAGGGAAAGAGTACCAGGATGTTCACTGCAGAACCAGATAGCAGATATTAAAAATAGAAAACAATAGCAATGTACAGTAATAGGGAAAAAGATAAAGGTATCTCATATTGATACACCCAAGGAGCTGTTCACATGTTATTAAATAGACTTACTGGCATGGAGAACATTCATGGCAGATTAAGTAGGGGGAATAAGAGGGAAAAACTGGTGTTGCAATACATTTCTTCTTTTTAAAATGTCTTTTTTTTGTATGTTAGGGAAGGGTCTATAGGGTGTTGAGAGTCTCACTACTAGATGGGACTCATAGTGATCCGCCTGTTTACAGCCTCCCAAGAGCTGCGATTACAGGCATGCACCACTACAACCAGTCTTAATTGCTATCTCAGCATGCCCTGCGGGGGCGGGGGGAGCCCCCGGCACAGCAGGCCTGGGGATTGAACCCCCCTGGCCCCTCTGCCTGCTTGCAGGTGCTTTAATTTGCTGAGCTATGTGGCCAGCCCTTAAAATGTATATTTATAGACACATAAAGCAAAGTATTAAAGGGCATACAAAAAATATTAACCAACCCTCTGTTTATTAGGACTAAGAGCAAGTTTTCCTTTCTTGAAATGTATTTAATACTTTCTATGCTGAATATTTGTAAAATATAGAAAAAAGTTGTAATATTATGGATACAAGTTTTGGCAAGAACTTTCTAGATCACGTAATATGTGTTCCAACTCATTATACAGATGAGCACAGTGATTTAATTTTGTTCAAGACCATGATTTCTGACACAAGAGCAATGCTAACAAGAAGAGATGAATGAATTATTCTTTTCGACTAACATAGTAAAGGTCAGGAATGAAATTTATTACACTAGGCAATTTAATCATTAGTTCTACCCCTCTCTTCTTGAGTTCAAGTCAGCTAGGTGGGTGGCTAAATTCTTTTATAGACTTAGTTTTCTAGTTACAAATTTATTGCCCAGTGACAGTAATTTTGTAAATGGTACCAGTGGAAAGTATTTTGGAAATACACAGCAAGAGCCATAAAGTGTTCACTCATGTTCCAACTGGCATAATAATTACTCTTCTGAGAATTTAAAGAAAGAGTTATAGGCAGGGAGGTGTTCATCGTGATTAATGAGAATAGCACAGACTCAAAACCAGATACCTATTAATTGAGAATGATTAAAACAATTTGGTGCTTCAATTTAGTTGGCTACTACTTGGTTATATAAAAAGTTTTAGAGGCCAGGGAGATGGCTCAGTGGAATAAGCACTTCCCTGGCAAGGGCAAGGGCCTGAGGTCAATCCCTGGTTCCACCAAAAAACCAAAAAACAACAAACAAAAAAAGTTTTATAAAACAGGGATGGAAGAACATAATTAAAGTATCTAAAGAAGATTAAAGCAAAACTTGCATAAGACAGTGGAGAATGACAGAGGGGAAAGGAGTTTGAACCGTGCCCTGCATCTGTGGGATTTGTTTCTAAAGTCAGACTCTGATGAGAATCAGGATCTGTTGGAGTGTCTGGCACAGAAAGATATTTCCAGGTTCACTCCTTGTCCTCAGCCAGGAAGCCTGCGTTGGGGACTCCAAGAATTTCCACTTCTCACAGATTCCAGGGGATGCTGACATTACTGAGTTGGGAGTCCCTGGGAACCATGGACACCCACGTAAGAGGCAGGGAAGGGCATAGTCCCAGATTTGGGGTACAGGGCATTCTCTCACTGTGCCAGAACTTTCCAAGGCTCATACTGTTATTTATTTTGTTCTTAACAGATACAATGTGCCAAACACTATTCTGAGATTTATAATATTAAGGATTTTAATCCTTTTATCAGTGTATAAGGGCTCAGATCACAGCCAGCGCTTGGCAATCTGAGAATCATCCACTGGGTTCCCCTGTGTGAGATCTTGGCCTTCCTAGGAAAAAGGAGAAAAACCAACCAAGCTGCCGAGAGGAGAGGCAGCGTGCTTACTCCTGACTTATCCTTTACTCCCAGGCCACAGGGCCTCTGCTCTCGGGCAGGCTAGAGCAGCGATCGCGCTCCCTTCCCCGGCAGGTCACCTGGTACGCGTGGTCCGTGTGCACGAGGTAGAGGGTGGTGGGGGCCGAGCGGCTCAATGGAGTCATCAGCTTCGTGTCCGTTTTGGCATATGGAGTTTCTGTTCGGCTGGAATCGGGGATGGGGAAAGTCGGAGGAGAGGCCAGGGACTGGGAGGGTGAAACTGGAGCCAGGCTGCTCAGTCCTTCTGCCACCGAGTCTGTGTTGAGCTTGATCTCCGTGTAGTAGAAGTCCTCTTCCCCATCGCTGTAGTCAGAGTCCCCGATGCGCCTAACACCGAAGAAGGCAGAACAGACCTGCTTAAGCCAATCTGACCTTTTGCAATCCTGTACGTGCTATTCTGTCTGGAATGCTGCTCCTTTCTCTTGTCTGCCTGGCCCTCTTGCTTTGCCCACAATATTCAATTATCCTCTTCTAGAGGGCCGGCGAAATAGCTCAGTGGATTAAAGCGCCTGCAGGCAGGCTCAGGAACCAGGTTCAATCCCAGGCCTGTTCTGCCAGCCCCACCCCCCGGGGCACTCTGAGAGGGCAGTTGAGACTGGGTGTGGTGCCGCGCGCCTATAATCTCACCTCTTGGGAGGCTGTAAATAGGCGGATAAAATGAGTGCCATCTAGTAGTAAGACCCTGTAGACCATTCCCTAAAATACAGAAAGAACAAAAAACTATCCTCTTCTATAGAAGTCTTCATTCACTTCTGCTACAGTTTGAATCTGTCCCCAAGGTGCCTCACATCCACAATGCCAGCAGTCTGAGGGGGGAGGATTGCAAGCTCAAGCTCAGTCTAGACAATTCAGTGAAACCCTGTCTTGAAATTAAAAAAAAAATAAGAAGAGTTGGGGACTTAGCTCAGTGGTAGAATGCTTGTCTCACAAGCAGGAAGCCCTGAGTTTGGTCCACAGCACCAAAAATTAAAAAGCTATAAAAGAAAGAAAATTAAGAAAGGGCTAGGTTACTGGGATATCAACATTTTGAGTCTGGAAAATATAGTTTTCATTTTCAAATTCATAATGGTTTGGTTTTATTTTGGAGATAGGGTCGCTCTATGTAGTTCAGACCAGCCTTGAGCTCAGTAGTTCTCCTGTATCAGCCTGCCAAGGGCGAGAGTTACACAGCTGGCTCAGATTCATAATGTCATTCAAGAGCCCATGTTGTAAATTGTATTTAAAAGCAAACTGTTGTTACCTGCTTCAGTTCACTTACAGATGTAGGCAAGGTTTAATGTAGTCTGTTCATATATGCATTTTCTATAAGGTAGAGTCACTACAAGTTGTATACAGTATTTCAGTTTAAAACACAAGTCTGTGACAAATACTGTATCACTATTATAAACAAGGAAAATGATAGCATGGACTGAATATCCTGTTGATAAGAAATTCACAGCTCATGTAAGCTGAAGCGTTGACTTGTTGAATGTATTAACTTTTTTTTTTTTGTCTTTTTGAGACAGGGTCTCATTATGCAGTTCAAGCTGGCCTTAAGCTCACTTTGTAGCTCAGGCTGGTCTTGAACTCGCAACAATCCTCCTGCCTCAGCCTCCCCAGTGCTGGGATTACAGGCGTGCGCCACCACGCCCGGCTGAATGTATTAACTTTTAAAAGTATTTGCTCAGAGATAGGTGTGGTAGCACAAGCAATCCCAGCACTTGGGAGGCTGAGACAGGAGGATCCTTGCAAGCTTGAGACCAGCCTGGGCTACAAGGTGAGCGCAAGGCCTGCCTGAACTGCATAGTGAGACCCTGTCTCAAAAAAGAAAGTAAGTATGCAAAAAAATAAATATGTAAATGACTGGGAATGTAAGATCAGTGCAAAGGCCCTGGGTCAGCCCCAGTATAGCCAGAAAAGTCTGTTGTTCAGCTGTAAAATTAATTTATATATTATTTGTGTGCTACACACAGGAAGTGTTTTATCATATACCAAAAATCATCTGTTTCTCTGTAATTATATTTGTAATAATAAAACTTAGCTCCTTAAAAAAAAAAAAAAAGAAATGGCAAGGCATACAGCACAGTGGGAGGCCATGGTTTAAAAGAGAAAGAAAAAAAACAAAACAAAACAACAAGACAAAACCAAACTGCACATTCATATGTTAATATTTGATTTTTCTCCTCATGGGGAGACCATGAGGGTTCAATGAGGGGGCCTGGGTAGACCCCAAGATGGCATTAGTGGCTTTCTATGGAAGAGGCAGTGTTGGAGACCACGGCGTATAGGGTCAAGTTGCCGAACACAGGGGTGTCTGGCTGTGTTGGAGAACAGCATACACACACTGTTCTGAAGTCAAGGTAACACCACAGCTGAGGAGGCTAAAGTGTGGGCTGCTCACACCCCCTATTCTGGAGCAACAAAACTGCCCACCTTCAAGGTCCAACAGTCCTCTTAACTGGCAAAGTTTATTGCTTGGAAAAGGTGCTGCTCAGTTCCCACCTTGCCTCAGTGTCTCCTTTCTCTGTTGGAAAAGCAAATAAATATAGGCTGTCCAATGGAGCTCTTTGTCCTTACTCCTGAGAGAGAGCTCTGACCTCCCCGGACTCTCCAAAGTTCCTCCTACTGGTCTCTCTTATTTAAGCTGTTCACCATGTACTCTTTTAGGTTATCGGGGCCAGGTCAAGACCCTGATAATTGGCCCCTGGACAGGAACCTGAAATACTTGATCTAGGACTTTTAGCCTAAACAAGTGAAGTCCACTCAGCAGAAAGGGTTTGAGATGGAAAAGGCTTTCACTAGAAGAAACTTTGCTAGGGGGACCTGGGGAAAAGAGGGAGAGAAAAAGCGCTCCCCAAGGAAGAAAAGGGTAAGTTTTCCATCTGTGAAAAGCAACTTGTTTAATTATCCCGGAATAAAAACACAGAGCAAACCACAGATGACTTTCAGCTCTGTTATGGAGTTCTCTGCAAAAGGCCCCAGTCTTGGTCAGGGTTATCACCCCCAAAGGCATTCAGAAAAAAAAAAAGAAAAACTGGCCTGAAAGCCCTAGAAAAAGCCACACCAAGTGCTTAGGGGCTCCTGTGCCAACAAAAGGCTTAACAAAAATGCTCCAAAAGGTAACCAAATATAATCCATGGTTTCCTCAGACAGGCACTATAGATACAGGTAATTGGAAAAAATTTTACAAGGGCACATAGTAGAAGAACAATGATTTCCCCTGCAATTTTCTCAACTTGAAGTCGGGTCTGCTAAGTGTCAGATCTATTACAGAGCTCACAGTCAACAAGTCCTACTTCAGGCACAGAGGAAACAAAAATGCTCCCAGTGAGGCTCTTTGGGAAGAGTTCACAGTCCCAGGCACAGGAGTCTTTACAAACTGGTCAGTCACCACTGCCAGAGGTGTCTGGGGAGAGACCAATTTGCTCTCAAATGATTGGGCCAAAGCAAGTCAGCACACATCCATCCAGATCCTTACAGACGCTACAGGGACAGCTAAGGGTCAGAAATCTGAGCATGGGGAGAAACTGCTGGGTTCAGCTCCTCACCACTTCTCACAGGCCCCTGGCCAGGGGAAGAAGCTGGCCAGGCAGTGCAGGCCAGTGGCACTGTAGGAACCTAGCTTTGGGCCTGGGGCCTGGCTTGGACAGGGGAGGTGGGAAGAACCCAAGTGCCTGCTTTGTTGAAAAGCCATGTAAGACTTGATGGGGAACGTGGGCTGTGTGCCCTGGCTCAGAGGGGCCAGCAGTAGCACTTTTGTTCCAGTACTGATAAACAGCTAAGCTCACCTTCCATACTGCAGAGCACATGTGCTTGCCTTTTCTCCAGCACATGGTTGCCACTCTTATGTCATCAAATGGTGATAGCACCAGTTGCTGATAAGCAGGACCAAAACTATCATGATTCAATTGGCTTTTGAGCCAATAAATAAATCAGAATCATATCTGACCTTAGAATAGGTGCTAGGTATCACAAACATGGAGCCAGGGATAGGATGCAGGCCCAGTGGGAGCCAAAGCAAAGATGCCGGGGGGCTGTCAGAGCCAGAAAAATCATAAGTCATTTCAGAGCTAAATCCTGTTGAAGCTCAGTGTTGGGCTGTACTAAACAAAAGCCTCAATCAGATTTAAATCTTACAGAATTTTTTATTTCAGGGCTCGAGGGATACAGGCAGTAAGATCTATACTGATTAAAATCAGGCATGCACATCTACCTGAAGTTGCTGTTAGTTTCTGACTGCGGCAAACCTTTGTAACTGTTTTAGACACATCCTTGTGCTAAATCTTGCAGACTCAGAAATCCCAGAAATGCTGTTAGAAGAAAAGAAGGTTTGAGCAGATGACAGAATGTGGGGAGATGACCAAGCTGGAGGCTACACTTGAAGAAAAGGGACACAGATTTGCCAATAGTGTTAAGACAAAACAAAATACAAAAAGCTATTGATTATAAGTGAAAGATTTTTATTCCTTCTCAATTATTACGAGATCTGTGTTGTTACCTACAAAAAAATTCTGACTAATCTATTTAAATTACAAACAAAACTGTGAGTCATTATAATTCAATTTGCCCAAAATATGAGTGCTTTCTGATTTTATAAAAATTGTCTTATATGTATTTTTTTGTCTGTTTTTTTTTTTTTTTTTTTGCTGGTTTAAACCTTTATTGGGGACTGAATTTTGATGGCCAACTGTTGTCTGTTCAATCTTTATTTTTTTAATTTTTTTTTTTTTTGTGGAACCGGGGATTGAACTCAGGCCCTTGCGCTTACCAGGGAAGTGCTTATTCCACTGAGCCATCTCTCCAGCCCGTGTCCAACCTTTAAACAGCTGTTTTACTTGAGTTCAATTTTTCTTTTTTTGCATTTTTGAAACATTTGTCTGTAATTTAAGTTGGCTTATAGACAAATGTTATTAAAATTAAAGACATGCTTCCACTCAGGTTGCAGATGCATCAAAGTGATATTAAGATTGGTTCTATAAATGTAGTGCATATTATTTGTGACTTGGGAATCTTTTACTGGTCAAAAAATAATGTGTTGTTATGATTGGGTTCTCACTGATCACTAATACTTTGTTAAGATAATTAAACAGAAATCCCTTAGGTTAGGAAGAAACTGATGGGCACATCTTCCTTTGGCGAAGAAGGAAGCAGCTGCCTGGAAGTACTTCTTATTCTTTATTGCTTGTTCATTAACAGGCTCCAGTAGTCTCCATAGTCTTATGGGAGACACTTCAATGTTAAGAAGGTTATTGTTATATATTTACACTGGTCATCAGTAAAAGGTTAGGTTTTCTATAACTAAAGCAAAAAGACTTCTTATTAAAAGATGCTCTTGGTATAACACTAAATTAAAAGACAAAATTTTTATATGGCTATGACAATTTATTATTGTGAATCTCATGGTATTGTAAATATATTTATGCATTCGGATGTACAGGTCTTCCAGGATGTAAAACAGATTATGGTGATAAACGTTTTCTTTTAGACTCAGACATCTGCTTTCTCTTGTGCTCCAGCTACTTATGATAGTAGGGTCATGTCAAGCCAACATGGGATCAAGAGTCAAATTATGATTTTTTTAACAAAGACTTATGTGATGTGTATACTATATGTGTGCTACTACACTTGGAGATGCTTAGACATTAAATAGTCCAGGTGATGTCACAAACTTCTTCAATGACATCCCATTAAAGGACAACAAATCAGACAAGAATTTCTTATATTTAGATGGAGATGGAGATGATTGAATAAAAAGGCTATTCTATAGTAATATGGACATAGCAGTGTGTTATAAAAATGTTATCATGAGAGGTAGGGGAGATGGCTCAGTGGAATAAGTGCTTCCCTGGCAAGTGTGACGGCCTGAGTTCAATTCCCAGTTCCGCCAAAAAAAAAAAAAAAGTCATCATGATTGTAATGCTAAAATCCTATGTATGACTTTTGATCTCAAGTTTTTCTGTAAAACTGTTTAACTGTTATTGGTTAACAGTCTACAGGGACTCAACTACTTGAACATCCATAGTTGGTATACATGTTATATATCAAAGTTTTTTATATATTCAGGCAAAATTATAATAATGAAGTTCACTGCTCCCACTGCAATGCTAATATTACTGTTCTTCTCTTCTGGGTGTTCAACAACTGAGGTTTGGAGACCAAAACTAGAAAAATGGATGGGCTAAGAGAATAGCCAGAACTGGGTGTGCTGGCATGCACCTGTAATCCCAGCATTTGGGAGGCTGTAAACAGGAGAATCAGTGTGAGTCTGATCTACCAGTGAGACCCTGTCCTAAAATATAAATATATAAATATAAATATTTATTTATTTATTTATTTTTTTGTCTTTTTTGAGACAGGGTCTCGCTATGCAGTTCAGGCTGGCTTTAAGCTCACTTTGTAGCTCAGGCTGGTCTAGAACTCACAACAATCCTCCTGCCTCAGCCTCCCGAGTGCTGGGATTACAGGCATGCGCCACCACGCCCGGCATAAATATTTATATATTTATAGATGAGAATAGCCAATATTTTGGCCCCAGCCCTCCAAGGTCAGTGAGGACCCAGGAAGTTAAAGAATTCTTTTTTTTTTTCCTCTGACATCCTACAACTCTGGTGAGTCATCCAGCCTTCTGACCAGGGAGACTGGTGGACCACAGAGGATGAAAATTCACAGTGTAGTGTGCCTAAGGAGAGACCAAGGGAGAAAAGTTCCCAAGCTTTCATAAAAGCAATTGATCAAGCAATGGCTTTGACTGATTTGATGGCTGACACTGACAGAACTGAGAGACACTGAACATGGTTCCAAGGTAGATCCTGAAGAAACTTAACTGACCTTGACACATAGCAGAGGTTAATTTTAATAGATACAGGTCTCACTTTAGCTTGGATCTCAACATCAAGCAGGGAAGTATAACCACATGATGTACAAAATAATGTCATAATAATAAGCTTATAGCGGAAGGAACTCCAATTACTAACTTCCCTTCTGGTAGTTTCTAGCTATATCAATAGCTGACCGCTGTCATGGGTCACTAAGAATATATAACAATAAAATCTATAAAAGCTCAACAAAATCCTTAAGTTCTTCAGGTCAGATCAGTTAAAAGTAGAGAGAATTATGATAAAATATCAGCCTCTATTAGTAGAAAGACCTAAGACACAGTGGGTTACAATCACTATTCCAGTTCCATAAGAACGATTTCTAGTCTTAGTTCCTTCTCAAACCTGCTTTTGCATTCAAGTGTGCACGCTTCAGTTTATACATGCTCTAATTTCTCCAAATAAATTTGTCTATTCTTGCCTAGAGGCTACCAAACTTCAAGTGATCAAACAGATAAAACCAATGATAAACATTCTAAATTCCTCCTACTGGGATCCGCCAGCTCAACCTTGGAAAGAGAGTACATAACTGGTAAACTAAAACAGGACCTCTACTTGAGGCTACCAGACTAACTCTCTGGAGGGGGTCTTTGACTGCAGTCTCCCTTTACACTGACCCTTCTCAAATCAATATAGTTAAGGTGCAAACTGCACCTGGTCTTCTCTAACTGCCATTAAGGATAGGTCTTTAGAGGGAAAAACATTATAGACAGTTAAGTTAATTATAAATATTATAGGTAATCAGACAGGGGTAAGCTGTTAGCAAAAAAGACAATATGGCCAAATCTATAGGTAATCAGACAGGGGTAAGCTGTTAGCAAAAAGACAATTATGGCCAAAGACATATTCACTAAAGGCCAGGCTTTAAGAAAAAGAGCATATCACTCTATTAAAAAATCAATTAAATAATCAAAAAGAGGGAGTATGGCTGTCTCACACAAACATTAATTAGACTTTGATAGTTGACGATAATGTTTTAGAACCTGCTAACAAAAAGTAAACATATTCTATCAGAACTTCATTGGCAAGACATCTAAAAAAAAAAGGATGGCTCAGTGTAATTAATAATATGTTTGTACATTAACAGGTCATGAGATATCATTGTGGATGCCATCCTGGAATTTGTGGCCATAGAGAGAGAGGGAGGAACTCTCCAAACCTGGGGTGAAGTCTGTTGTCACTAGACCCGTCTTGGATTTTACAGTGGATTGACTGTATGAACATCATTATGTCTTTTGTTTCTGATGCTAGTTTGCTATAGCGGGTATTAAATCCAATAATGTCTCCATCTATCCAATCTCAAGTTATAAAGTTTCAACTGCCACAATTACAAAAAAACAAAGAGGAGGAAGTGTTGGGGATCAGGCTACATGGGGGCTAAGCTGCAGCACACAGGGCATCTGGCTGTGTTGGAGAACAGCATATGCGCACTGCTTGGAAGTCCAGATGACACCACAGCTGAGATGGCTTAAGTATGGGCTGCTGACACCCCTATTCTGGAGCAGCAAAGCTGCCAACCTTAGAGATCAAAAATCCTTTTAAATGGCAAAATTTATTGCTTGGAAGACTCTGAACTGACTCCCAAGATGTTGCTCAGTTCTAGCCTTGCCTTAGTGTCTCCTTCCTCTGTTGGAAAAGCAAATAAATATAGGCTGTCCAGTGGAGCTCTTTGTCCTTATTCCTGAGAGAGTGAGCTCTGACCTCCCTCGATGCTCCAAAATTGATACTAGTGGTCTCTTTCATTTCAGCCATTTTCCATCTCAGTCAATTTCCCCTCACAGGGACAGGATCCCATACACCTGTGACTTAGAAGAGAGAGGGCTATTCTCACTCATGGTTACTATCTATGGTCTGCTGCCTTCCAGGCAGAAACAGCAGGCAGAGGGGGCTGGTGGAGGTCAGCTGCTCTTGGCATGGCAGCCAGGAAGCAGGGGAAGAAGGGAGGACCTGGGGAGGGGCACGTCCCCTTCCAGCTCACAGCTGCAGTGCCCACCTTTAAGCAGGCCCCTGCTTGCAACAGTGTACCTGCGACTGAGCTCATCAGTGGATGGCTGCTCTGACAAGCACAGTGTGTCGGACATCCAGCCCCCTTCCTGAAACCCTCGCTCTGAGTGTGTACCCTACTAGGAAGCAACTGAGATGGTCACTGTGCTTTACGCAATGTCCTGAGGAAGCTTGTCTGGGAAGGTGGCATTCAAGCAGATACTCTCTAGACTAAAGGGAGGGACCACACTGGAGCACAAGGGAAGGACACATGGCCTCAGGTGGCCAGCTTGATGCTTTCCACACAGAGCTCAGAGGCAGAGGCTACAGCTGAGGGAAAGGAGAGGGGGCGAAGTTATCCTTTACCTATTGTATGGAGAGCCCATACAGTGGCTTTAGCTTTTATTGTGGGTAGCTCTGAGCAACCTAAGGTATTTTTTAAAAGGACCTCTGTGGCTATGGTCTGGAAGGAAAACAGGACAGGAGGGCAAGCTGTCAGCTCCAGAGGTGGTTGATGCCACCAGGGACCCAGATGGACACTGATGCGGCTACATGATGACAAGGCAGTCTGAGGTACTACAAGCAACAGTCAGCACTAAACTCCTGACTGGAGCCCTGTGTCCCATTAAAATGTTTTTATCACT
Source organism: Ctenomys sociabilis (assembly GCA_004027165.1). Taxonomy (NCBI): domain Eukaryota; kingdom Metazoa; phylum Chordata; class Mammalia; order Rodentia; family Ctenomyidae; genus Ctenomys; species Ctenomys sociabilis. The sequence continues at coordinate 20,657 of PVKA01021091.1, read as the reverse complement.
TTAACTACTGGCCATATTTCTTTTCTTTTCTTTTCTTTCTTTCTTTCTTTCTTTCTTTCTTTCTTTCTTTCTTTTTTTTTTTTTTTGTATTTTTGTACAGGGTCTACAGGGTCTCACTACACAGATCAGACTCAGTGATTCTCCTGTGTTTGGCCTCCCGCGCACTGGGATTACAGGCACGCGCCACCATGCCCAGTCTCAATCGCTATGTCAGCACGCCCTGGAGGTGGGGCCAGCATGGCACGCAGGGGATTGAACCCCAGTTGCTGTGCCTGCCTAAGTAGGCGCTTTAGTCTACTGAGCTATCTGGCTGGCCCTCTGCCGTATTTCTTATTCTCTTAATCTTTCAGGTATCTCACGATGGCTCTGTAGAGCCACGCAGGTGCTGACCTCTGTGTCCCTCCACACAGATCAGTGTCTGTTAAAGGGGACAGAGTGGGCACCTGGCAAATGCTGGCTGAATGAATCAAGCTGCGACCTGAGCCCCAGGAGTCACAGGCTCAGATGCCAGCTAACATGTTCTGCATGTGGGTGTGATGTGGGCAGACACAGATAAAGAGAAGGATACCTGCTTGGTGTGAAGAAGAAGTGAACAGTTGTTCCAAAATGCACTTGACGTGCAATTTGTATCACACGGACTTATTACATAAAAACAAAGACTACACTAGAAGTTCCCAATTCTCGCCATCATCAGCAAAATATCTTCCAGAGTACTTTGAAAGTTCTTTTCCTTGAGTCAGGGAAAAATGCACTTTCCCAGAGCAAGTTGTGAGTGAAACAAAATAACTCCATTATTTTAGAAAACACTGAGACTTGCTTTCCTAGGGAGGCAGTACGTCTGCCTCCCATCTCTGGGGCTGGCTGAGAGGCCATGGCACCCCATATTCTATGCTCACATCCAGCAGCAGCTGCAGATTGCTGGCTTAGAACAAACTTGTTTTCCTCCTAGCGCTTCCCGCCTAGGAACTACCATGCACTGCTCTCCCAGGCCCTCCCCAGGCCCTTCTGTTCTGGCAGATCTGTGGCCCTCTGCCTGAGCCCTCTGCCAAGGCATCTGGGAGGTGCCTCTGTGCCATAGTGGGTGTGGCAGAGTGGGGCCTTCTGACCCGCATACCGTCGAAGACCCCAGAGAGTGGGATGAAGAATGCACACCTGTTCTATTCCTGTGTCCACTGCCTTTCCTGCCAAAGGCCAGCTGCACTGCTGCCGGCTGCCGAGTGCTACTAACAGATACACACAGACCTGGGGGAAACTGAGTCCTGCTGGGGGGATAAAGCGGGCTCAGCCCCTGGTGTATAGGCACAGAGTGAGAGTTAAGAGAAACTCAGTACACTTCTTATGCTGGCACGGGGTGTGAAGCGCAGCGCCCAAGGCATCCACAGGGGCTCCCTTCCCCACCCCCACCCGCTGCCCACACCACTGATAATGCCCCTCAGGCTCATCATGGGGCTCCCAGGCTGAGCAAGGGTGCTGGTCTGTCCCAGGCATGAGGGCTTAGGCTCTCTGCTTTATAAACATAGAATGGCCCAGGAGCCCTGCACATCCAGGCCCTTCCTGGGGTAGCGGCTGGCAGGACTGTGACCCGCAATCCAGCAAGCAATTCCAAGCACATTCACAGCAAAGGCACCCTAGGGAAGCGAAGCAGGTACTTCATTTTGAATGCCACCCCCTGTGACTGCACCTCAAGAGGTAGGAGGAAAATTGCAAGATGCCGCTTGCAGTCTATAAATACGCATCCAGCACATGCTTCCGTGTAGGGTTTAATTTTCTGGGCAGATGGACTTAAATATACCAGGTTGTTATGATTATGTCTAGAGGTCCCCCCAAAGCCTCATGCAGCCATGGGGTGGATTCATGGTCCAATGCTGGGACTATGGGTGTGAGTGCTATACCGCCCTGGGGTGGGTAAGCTGGATACAGTGTAAGGAGGGAGAGGGGTTTGTTGTCTGCTGTATCCTGCCACCTTGAACTGCTACACTGTGCCAGGACACTACCCTGGAGCCAGCTGATTATAGACTGAAACCTCCATAAACTGTGAACTAAATAAACCTTTCCTTCCTTAATTTTGAGTGTCAGGTATTTTATCTCAGCAATGAGAGAAAAGTAACGAAGACACAGCTCCTGGCTGTGTAGCTTCTGGATGTTCGCTCTAAACTTGTAAGTTGCCCTGACTTGAGTCTCAGGGGAGACTGCAGATTTCCTTTCTGAAGGCTGGCGAGAGAGAAGCACAGTGGTGGGTCTGCAAAGCAGTATTTCAATGTGGCATTTTTAACTTTCTGAGGCCAGGTCTCACAAAGTTGTCTGGCTTGGACCTCGAGCTTACAGTCTTCTTGCCTCAGCCTCCTCAGGAGCTGGGACAAGGTGGCATATCATGAATATGAAGGTAGACCCTGAATCCAGGGCAATAAAAGCCCAGCCTTAGTAGGCTTCTACCCTGCTTTGGAAGGTGTGGGCATGTCCCCAAATACCAGCCTGCAGTATCTGTAGAGTGAGGCCACCAGATCCCTACTTTTTGCCATAGTCTCTGGTTAGAAAAATCAACCTCTCAGATTAGAAAAATCACCTTAGGATCCATTTGTATCTTTGGGTACATTGCTTTTCATGACCGCTATACTTCCTAAACGTATTCCTTTCTGTTCATTTTACCACTCATCTTCTGATTTGTACAGTGATTCATTCTTAAACTCCTTAAAGGCAAGATATCCGTTTGAGGCTCAAAGGTACAAGTAGAAGTATTACCTCTCTCTCCACTAGAAAGGTAATACACCCTTCATTTTACAGATAATTTGGGGGGGTTCAAGGGCCCCTTTGACCCACCACAGATCCCAGATAAGAAGCCCCATGCTAGTGTTTTGCACTTCAACAGTGTCTCCCCCCGTTTGTCGTCTGCCTCAGGGATGACCTGGCAGATTGCCCCCCCCCCCCAGCCTTCCCAGGGGTAACTGAGGCCCACAGCAGCGACCCACCTTGTGTCACTCAGGAAGTCAAGTGGGAGGCTTCCCCCTGCGACACGTGACTGGCAGCAGCCATGGGTCCAGGGCATCTGAGGCACCGCGCGGAGCACGGCCTCAGCCAGGGGCCCAGGGCGCGCCTCCCGAGCCCGGCCCCACCAGGGGAGGGCGCCTTACCCGAGGTGGACAGTCCGGATGTGCTTCTGTATGCCCGCTGCTGTGCTCAGCACCTTGCCGCAGTTCTTCCAGAGGCATTTGAACATCACCTTCATGGAGTTCTAGGGCCCGGGGAGAAAGTGATGTCAGGATGAAAATGAACCATTCGATACTTGTCTTCTGCTACCCAACCTTGTTTTTCTTCATTAGAAAATCAGCAGCTCCTCCGTGCTCTTGACTGCAACTCAGCCCACCATTCTTAGAACTTCCTGGGATTGAGGTGCATACCGTGGTAACCTCAGGTATGCTCCCTAATTCTTCATGAGCACTGAACTCTGCTGCAGTTTTTCAGGTCATCTCCATGAACGTGGTTGCAATAGCTAATATTGACCAAGCATTTAAGTATTTATCTTATTTAGTTCTAAAAGAGGGATGCTTTTATTAATCTCCATCCTATACATGCTTAGAAAGTGCCCGGGACTAGGGAGGTAGCTCAGTAAAATGAGCACTTGCCTGACAAGTGCAAGGTCCTGAGTTCAATCCCTAGTTCCGCAAAAAAAAACAAAAACAAAAGCAAAAAACAACAAAGACAGCACAGTAAAAAAGCACCCAGGCAATGAGCTGGGTACTGGCAAGGGTAGAGAACACTCCTGGAGCTGCCCTTCCCACCAGTGCCCAATGCTGTGCTTTTCAATGAGGACCTCAGTGTCTTTCAAACTTGAGGGCACTACGTTAGATTTCTCTCCCAAGTCCACAGTGTTCTCCTCTATGAAGAGCAATAACAGTACCTGCCTTGTGCGTGTACGAGGACTAGGAGATCACAAGTGAATCAGGTAGCCAGGCGCCAACAGGAATAGCACCATGGTGCTATGATGGTTGTGCTTCCTGGAATGAGTCCAATGGGACGAGCTGTACCCAGGGAGCTCGCTGTGCACTGGGGTGCCAGCTCTTTGCAGACTCTGCCAGTTTCTTTTCCTCTGTGTACACAATCAGATCCTACTCATCAGCCACCTCACCACCAAGAAGGGTCATGTGACTGAGGACTGATGAAACAGGGCAGAAGGGACACACGGTCCTTTGGGTTCTCATCCCAAGCTACCTTCCAAATACTGCCCCAACCCAACCTGTTGGCTGCAGAACCACTAGTTGAAATCTTCATCTTTTGTTTGCAGTCAACTAATCTGTCAGTTTAGTGAAACCTATGGAACCCTTCTCAGAATAGCTTTTTTTAATTTATTTAATGTTTGAAATAAAATTAAAAAGGCTGGGTGTGGTGTACGCCTGTAATCCCAGCACTTGGGAGGCTGAGGCAGGAGGATTATTGTAAATTTGAAGCCAGCTTGGGCTAAAAAATGAGTTGAAGGCCAATTTGAACTGCAGAATGGAAACCTGTCTTAAAAAAAAAAACAAAAAAATAGAATTAAAAGTATATTGAGGGGCTATAAGGATGGCCAATATTTTGGCCTTAGCCCTTCAAGGTCAGTGAGGACTATGGACATAAGAGAACCTGTGCTGTGACATCCTGTAACTCAGTAGTGTCCCAAATTTTCTGATCAAGGAAATTATGGAGCCACAGAGGAAAGTGATCGACAATAAACAGTGTCCCCTAAGGGGAGTCACCTAGAGAGAGATATTTCTCTCAGGCTTTCACAGAGAGCAAATTGGTCAAGCAATGGTCATGACTCATCCAGATGGCTGACATAAAGGATCTACAAAGGTGCTATACATGGTTTCAGGGTAGATGCTGAGGGGATTTGACTGACCTTGTCAGATACAAAAATTACATTTTTAGTTATATAAGTCTTGTTTTAACTTGGTCTTAACCATCCAGCAGAAAGGTATGACCATGAGGTATAAAAAGTAATGCCATGTTAATAAGCTGAGCTGTAAAAGGCTCAAATCAACAACTTCAGACAATCTTCAGTTTTACTGATAATTCACTACTATTATGGACTATTAGACTATAATGGGTTATTTTGCTGAATTCAAGTACCTATAGTATTTGAACTGGCAAAAAGTATGAAAGGTCCTTTAAAGACTTCTCCTAATAGAGCTTCTCTAACAGCAATGGAACACCCATCTCTGACAAAGCAAAACAAAAAAGGAGGATATAAATAAAAGACCATTTTGTTATCTTATTTGTTTTTTTTACTTTGGGTGGAACCGGGGATTGAACTCAGGTCCTTGTGCTTGCCAGGAAAGTGCTTATTCCACTGAGCCATCTCCCTGTCCCCTCTAAAGGACCGTTTTGTAGTGAAAAAATATACATACATACATATATATATATATATATATATATATATATATATATATATTAGGACAGATTCAGTCCTCTGAATAACCACTATGAAGATAATATGCAATGTGTTAATTATTGTAACTGTCCTACTAACCTGCTTTGAAACTGTTTCATTGCTATTTTATCTTATTAAGATGAGTAAAAAATATAAAAGAACACAAAAATTTTTTAAAGTATATTGAAATACACTTTTATAAAAAGTTTAGAGTGTGGTACTATATACTCGCTAATTAAATGATAAGATCTTGAGGTGGGCTCTACAATAACCACAATTTCAGGGTAGTGTTAAATGTAACTACTTATAATATCAAAGTTAAATGTGATACAGAATATCTAAGCTTCTATTGGTACTAAGGTGTCACAGGTGGTGCTAACACTATGAGGGTTTGACGTCTCAGTCACACCCACAGGAAGTGCTAGGTCACCGTGAAGACTGTCTTCCCTTTTGGCCATTGCTGCAGCTGCAGCGGCCACAACGAAGTTCAAGGCTTCTGTGACTTCAGACTGCAGCAAGAGCTGTAGAAGCCATTTCAGTGCACCTTACCACATGTGCAAAAAAATTACATCTTCCCCTCTTTCCGGGGAGCTGAGACAGAAACACAATGTTCACTCTATGACTATCAGAAAGGGTGACGAGGTTCAGGTTGTGTGAGGACACTATAAATAAAGGTGAGCGGACTGGCAAAGTGGCCCAGGTCTACAGGAAGACGCATGTCGTCCACACTGAACGGGTGCAGCGGGACAAGGATTGGCACAAGCATCCGTGTGGGCGTTCACCCCGCAAGGTGGTCATCACCAGGCTAAAACTAGACAAGGACCACAGAGAGATCCTGGAGGAAAGCCAAGCCTTGCCAAGCAGGAACAAACAGGGCAAACACAGGGAAGGAACACTTGGGAAGACGCCGGCATGAAGTCCTCCTCTGTGCAACTTGTATGAAAAACTGCTCAAGTGAAAAAAAATTATTGTTAAAGTGATAATGAGGATTTGCTTTTCTTCCCATTCAAGTTCACAGTCTCTACCCCACCCCTGCATACTGCACACCCCTCTGGTAGGACCCCTCACCAGGCCCTTGTCCCTGGGGTGCTGTGTGGGCAGATGCCCAGACCCCCACTACTCTACTGACCTAACTGGATTATGACATGGGACACCAATAAACCTCTCCTTTGCTCAGTTTTTGAGGTTTGGCACAGGCCACATGTTCAGCAATGGTGACCCTTTGCTGTTTATGTGACTACCAGGACTTCCCTGCTAGGAAGCCTTCATGCGCACACTGAGAAGATGGCTCACATGTGCAAGACTTTCCTAGGTTTCCAAGTGGAGAAATCACTTAGAAGCACTCAAGCCTGAAAAACTGTGAGGTGAAGAAGGCAGGCATGCTGTGGGCTCCACGAGCACAGGATGGCGCTCAGCAGCGTCTTACGAGCAGGTGTGTGATCGCAGAAGGGGCCCACAGCTCCTGGCGGCCTCATGAGCCCAGTGTGTCCTGGGGGCTCTGCCAGGTGACAGCATGTGTCCAGTGACCCTGCTGCTCCCTGTGCAGCTGCTGCACCTCGGCCGGCCCCATGCAGAGTGCAGGATGAGGCTGATGCTGTGTGGGGCTCGTGAAACTTTACACATCCTCCTTCTAAGCGGATCCCTGAGCTCTTGGCCCCCTGAGCTCCCCGGGCTATGCATCTAGAAGCACAGGATGCAACATGGGCCAAAGGGAAGATCTGAATGTAGCTCCTGACTCCCACAGTGCAGAAAAGGAACTCTCTTTGGTATTTTTAAGTATTTCATCTACAGTCTATCATTTGACCTAACCATATTAATAAGTGCCTTCTGCCCATTTTTCAAATGATCAAGTTATACTATAAGACGGTATCTCCCATTTGGGGGAATAATGTCTCAAACCAAAATTACAGATATGCAAGCCTCCAAGTATCTGTCTGGATGCATAGGTCTCGATGGATAAAAACACAATTTAAAAAAAAAATCATTTAATTACTTTGGTACAGGGTCTCACTAAGCAGCTTGGAGGGGTCAAACAAAGGTCTCTGTGCTTGCCTAAGCAGGCGCTGTAGTCTGCTGAGCTATCTTGCCAGCCCCAGTCATAATGTTTTGTTGATGGCATTTCTTTGACTTATTAAACTAAATCTCCTTTGTGGCAAAGACTATTCCACATGCTGGGTACAGAGAGCAGCAGTGGCTATGAAGAAAGTGAAATTCTAGTGGGAATAGGGCACTGTGTGTAGGAGGGGCTTCGAGTTGAGACTGAAGGGCTGGACAAGAAACCAGCTGTGCTAAGAGCTAGTTTGCTAAGACTGGAAGACAGGCAAGAGTGTGGCACACAGGGGAAGGAGCAGGAAGACAGAGTACCCTGAGGGATTCATCTGTGTGCGATGAGGCGGGGCCAGATTATGCAGCACCTTGTAGGAAAAGAGAAGGAAGTCAGATCTTACTCTAAAAGCAAAGTTAACGGGACTGGAGTTGTGGTGCACACCTATAATCCCAGCACTCTGGGAGGCTGAGGCAAGATGACCACAAGTTCAAGCCAGCCTGGACCTGAAATTTAATAGCTTAATGTGAACCTGTCTCAAGGGGAAAAAAACAAGACTAGAAACATAGTTCAGTGTCAAGGCCCTGGGTTCAACCATAGTACTCCTCCATCCATGAAGATACTACAGAGCAGAGTGACATTTACTCTTTGAAAAATATTAGTCATTTCTGGGGGGGACAGCAAGTTTTATTGCCACTGTGGATGCTACTGCAGGCCACAGAGCGGGATGGCTTAGAATGTCTGCACCACAAGGAGGAAGTGCACACACGAAGACAGCGTGGAGGGAGGACCTCCAGCCTCTGCTGCTAGGCTGAACATGAACATCAAGGGGCTACATTAAAGATGACTCCTAGGCTTTACGTTGGAACATGCGGGTGAATTATGATTGTTTTCAGAATATTAATTTTGAGGTTCCTATCACATGGAAAGGAGGTGGCAAGCAGGAGGCTTGACATGTGCCCCTGGACCTCAGGAATGTCAGGAGATCTAAATTTGGGTGCACTTGGGTCCCACTGATGGCAAATGCAGTGAAGATGGCCAGTGTCCAGGACACTGCAGCACCCAGTGTTTCAGGCTGGAGCCCAAGACACACAAGGAACGGAGGAGCAGCCAGGGCGGATGGGTAGAAGACAGTGTTTTGGGGAGGAAGATGAGACTCATAGCGCTGAACTCGATGGGAGGGAGTGTCCCCAGGATTCGGCAAATGGAGGCTACTGATCAATGGGCCATGAACAGCAGGATTCCTGGCGAGGAAAGGATGGATATCAGGCCTGAGCAGTAAGTGAGATTTTAAGGTCAGAGAGAGTGGACATTTGCAAGGAGTTTTGCTGGCCTCTGAGCAGCCAAGAGAATCCTTACGAGTGCAGGCTGACTTCAAGGTGAGTCCTGCCGAAGATGCTGAGAGAAGCTGCAGGAACCTACAGAAGGCGCAGGCGGCCTCGGACGGGAGGGGACCATGCCGAGCGTCAAATCAGGGAAACCGGACATGCACACAGTTAATGCACCAGCTTGGAGGAAAAAAAAAGGCATTCTCTGTTTCCAGGGTCCAGTGAGGGAAGAAAGGAGGGGATGGTGGAGGGCAGGGAGTGAGGCTATGTGTGACACGGAGGAGACCAGAGGGAGACGAAAGTTGCCTAACGAGGGTGGGGAAGGAATGGGCGAGACATGTGTTCCCACATTCATGGTGAAAAAGAAGATTCTGAAAAGTCTGGAGCCTCATCCAGTGCCATTCGATGCTCCTTACTAGTGAGTTAGACAATGCCTTTATAATTAATATAATGTTATTATACAAGATATAAAGCCTGGTTTCTTCTATATCCTAGGGACTTTTTTTTAAGGCCTCAAATTACTGTTTTAGGAAATGATAATCAGTGATAGTTTTCTGCCAAAACACATCTTATTTGTAGGACTGTTCGTGCATTGTCTTTGCAATATGTCAAGCTTTTGTTTTTAAAACTGATAAGCAGCAAAGCTTAGCCATGATTATAGAAAAACCAGTGCTATTGGCATAACCCCGCATCACTCATTCATTCAAGTAAGAGTATCAGATGCCTAAACATGTGGAAGTTGATCAGTATTCTTTCTGTAATCAGTGAACTAGTGATATAACTTGTGTTCTTCTCCACGACTCCTGGAACTGCAATAAAAATGACACACACACACACACACACACACACACACACACACACACCTTTGGGTTCCCTGCTAGGACCTCCAAAAATCATGTGCTGGCTAAAGAAGATTAAGGACTGGATACAAAGAATTATTATGAGCTTGAAGCTTTGATTCTTTTCCTTTTGCTCAGTTTTCAAGAAGTATGTTGGGGCAGATAAAGTATTTTAGCATAGGAAGCTCTGGTTTGCTGCCCAGACCTTGACTCAGTGTTTAAAAGCACCCTGCTCAAAGTCTTTCTGTTGTATCCCAACCTCAGGAAACCGACACAGGTGACACACATTTGTGACACATTCATTCACTTAGCATTTTGTACAGTTTATCTTGTAAAAGATTTATGTTCAAAGAACATCTGCCGAAAGGCTACTGATCTGGAGAATTTGAAATCTCTCAACACACTGAACACTGCTCGCTTCACCTGGCTGGAAACGAGCTCCGGACAGGCTCTGCTGATGTCCTGCATGCGGAGGACTGTGTTGCATGCAGCCTCCTTTAAACACAGCAGATTTCCTTTCTAACCCTCTATTCCCTGCACTGCAGGCCAGATGAGGAAAGTTCGAGTTCACCCAAGGAGAACGGAAAATGCATTATGGAAAAAGCCTTATTGTTTAACTTCTAATTATTTGTGCCATTCACACAGTGCTGCACTGCAGAGCTACAGCCAGAGCAGGCGCCTGTTGATTTGCAAAGCTGATGCAAATGTGCACCAGAAACCAGAGTACAGGGAGCACAGAGACAGTTATGGGACAGGAAGCACTCTAGGATCCTCCCCAGGGGGCAGCTCTGCTTTCTCCCCTGCTTCTTTCTTTTGAATAATGCCCCTCACATTTATTATCCCCAGAAATCTTCATCTCACATTTATTTAGTATCTGCCATCTCTAAATCTGGGGGAAGACTAAAAGCTTCAGAACTGGCTGCAACTCTGACCCACTTCAATTTTTTAGGATTATCTCCAAGGAGAACAACTCAAAATGCCTCCATACGTGGACTGCCAAAAGAGGTGGAGGCACAGGAAGCTCTGGTTTGTTACCCAGACCTCTACTCAGTGTTTAAGAGTACCCTGCTGGAAGCTGGGTAGCTGATGGCCACTGCTTTGAGCACCTCTTATAACTGAAGAGATCAAAGGTAACTATCATTAATCTCATGATGTTTCAACAAATTTCATATGAAAATATTTATACAAGTCTCTCCATGGGAAGGGGAGAGAGAGAAGGACAGGAGGAGTAGGAGGAGAGAGGGAGATGAGAGAAGAAGTGAGGGAGAGAGGGAGAGGAAGGGAGGGAGGAAGGGAGAGAAGAGAGAGAGGGAGAAGAGGGGGGAGAGAGAGGGAGAGAGAGAGGGAGGGAGGGAAGGACAGCAAGAGGGAGAGGGGGGAGGAAGAAAGAAGGAGGGAGTGAGGGAGGGAGATTCATTACATTGATCTTAGTCTTCAGGAAAACAAGAAATATCCTTAATTGACAGTGGGGGTGGGGGTTGGCTGATTAAGTGTCACATAACTATTAAGCAATCTTAATGAAGTTATATGAAAGCTACTGGGATGTGAAAAGTTCTCACCTACTAAGGGAATTGCTAGTCTACTGGATTGACCCTAGAGGCCACTCTGCTCCTCACTGCACCCTGCTCAGGGCCCAGGAAGTGGATCTTCCAGTTTCTTAGGGTGTGGCCCACGGGAAGCATCAGAAGGACATGGTGAAGGCGAGTGACTGGAGAACAGGGGGGCTCGGGTTCTTCCCGCCTCCCTCTGCCCAGCACAGCTGTGAGGCTGCTGCCTCTCTTCCAGAACCTGCCACTGCTTTCCTCCAGCTGAATTTCTGTAATCCTCTGGGCTCTGGAACCTCTCGGCGTGGTCAGGGCTGTGCCTGCCTATTATTACCCTGAGGCACTGGACCCTTAGCCCAGCCTCAGAGCCTTCTCTGCGTGCTCCACTTGAGTGTGCCAGGATTTAATTTATATGTGGAAGGCAGGTTAGAGAAGAGCACAGATTACTACTGTTGTTTCAGAGGAGAGCATTCAGGGTGGTATAGCTGTAGACAATATTATTTCAAAATAAATTATTTTGAAGGAGGAGGAGAAATAAAGAATAAAATAAAATGAACTATGAAGAGAACAATATCCAATGTGTCAATTATTGTAACTCTCCTACTAACCTGTTTTGAAATTGTTTCATTGCTATTTCTTTCTCAATTGTTTTTTTGGTATTTTAGGGAAGGATCTACAGGGTGTTCAGGGTCTCACTACTAGATCAGCTTGTGGTGATCTGCCTGTTTATAGCCTCCCAAGAGCTGGAATCATAGGCGTGCATCACCACGCCCAGTCGCAATTGCCTTATTAGTGAGCCCTAGGGGTGAGGTCAGCACGGTAGGCCCAAGACTTGAACCCTGGCCCTTGGGCCTGTTTGTAGGAGCTTTAATCTGCTGAGCCCCTAAGAAATAAAAAATAAAATGAGGAAATATTGGGCAGAAGCATTTTATTTTTATATTAACTTCTGATTTAAAAACTGTCCTGTCTTCAAATTTTAAGACATCATTTTTTTTTTTTTTTTTTTTTTTTTTTTACAAATACTGACTTGTATTTGTCAAAAAAAATTTTTGTCAAATAATATTTGACTATAGGGTGTGCTAAAATGATACAATGAGTGCTTAAAATTATTACAGCAAAAGATACATCATTAATTCTCCTTGAAATACTACTCCATCTCACTTTGCACAAACTTATCCCATCATTTCTGTCACTTTCTGAGTGGTTCTAGAAGTTCTTTCTTATGTCTTTAGTTGGGCTGCCTCCACCTTCTAAATCGATGCAAAATGTTTCTTTCGCAGTCATCTTGACTTTGGGGAAGAACCTGAGGTCACACAGTGCCCGACCTGGCCAGGAGGGTGGATGAGGCCCAGTGCAATGCGTGTGTCTGATGCACACTGCCAGTAGCCTTTAGGGCAATTCAGGATACCACTGAGAAGGATGCTCATGACAGAGGACGGACAGAGCTGCTTCAGAGAGTGGCAAGAACAGCGACCTAAGGATGTGGGAAGCTACGGGGAGTATTTTTAGGGGGTTAATGACAGTGTCTTTCCTTGTAATAAATATTTAAATATTAATAATAGATTCTGATCGCGCCTTATAACAAGGAAGAGTGCAATATACTAGTGCAACTACCTGGACTTGAGTGAAACCAAGTGGCTTCTCACCACATAAGCAAGGATGTTCTTCCATCACATAAGCAAGGATGTTCCTCCATCAAGACGCAAGTTCCTCAAATGGTAGCTGAGTAGTTTTCAAAGTCCTTTCACTATACTCAGCTGAAACCAACCCTCTGTCTACAGACAGGCCACTTGTTGTTATACTGCGCTGACCTTGGCAGGAGAGGAACTGCAAAAATAGCTAAGCAAACAAGGCCGAGATCGGTGTGCAGGTCCAAGCTCATCCAAGGAAGCCAAAGCAAGCAAGGCTGCTGGCAGAATCTCAGGGGCCAAGTATGAACGGCCCATCTGTGCTCCAAGCCTGGCTTGTCCTCATAGCTCCAACAGATGTTCTCAAAGCTAGAATGTCCGCAAACACAGGGAGCAACAGCTGAAAATTCAGCCCTAATGGAAAGCACTTCTGCTGAACACCAAGCCAATGTCAGCTCAAGTAGAGCAGAATGGCTCTCTTTATACAAAGTAGCTGAGAGGACAGAGGAAGGGTAGAGGGGCCAACAGTGGGCCTTTCTATGTGCCTGTTCTATGCTGGAAGCTTCTCCATGCCACCTTATTTAACATCCACAACCCCTGAGGAGCTGCAACTGCACGCAGATTCCTGGAGACTCACAAATGCCCAATGAGAGAAGCACAGGAGCTGGATGATGAGCTACTTGGAAAGCCCCAAGTCTGGTGCCATGGCCATTATGGTTATGGGGAAGTCCTTAAGAGTTCTTACCTTGCAGCACTGAGGCTGTCTTGTAGGTCGAATGAGTGATCCTATAAACTAAGGTCTTCGAACAACATCTCTCTGATCTTTCGGTTGGTCCTTCTACTGGTCGGTCAGCCTCAGTCCTATTTTTAGATCGTTGCATGCTTGGAATATGTGGGTAGCTTCTTCTTTCCTAACAGAATCCAGACTGAGACACAGGACCAACAAGACAACTGCTGAGGATCCACAAGGAGACTCATGGCTTGAATTTGAAGTGTCCTACTGTATACTCAGGCATCAGCCCAATTACCGCTACAGCTCCTATTCCAGAAGGACATGAACATCATTTTACCATATGAACAGCCTGGGGTTAGTATTGAACTATTGTTCTGAAGCAGCTGAGATCTCCAGGGACATATTTTTTTAACATGAGATGTGTGTGTGTGTGTGTGTGTGTGTGTGTGTGTGCGCTGGCATTAAGGATGGATGCTTTTATATCTAAGTTTCCGCAGAGTGGACCAGCACCCCTAAGGGATGGAGAGGCTCCAGTCACTGAGGACATTGCATGTGCTTCTGACCTGGCTCGGGAGACCTACACACTTCGCAGGGTCTCTGACGGCCCCTTCATGGTCTACAGTTCCACTCAGACCCTTAGCAGGTACCAAAAGACTGACAAATATACTGTGGGACTATGACCTAGAGGGTTTTAGTTCTCTCCTCAGTGAGAAAGCAGCCTTACACATGTCACCTCACTTCTGTGGCTTTTTTCTTTTAGTTATAAAATGAAAGAAGTGGGATGAGTAGTTTTGGATTTTCAAGGTGTGTGAAGTTAACGCAAAGTAGAGTGAATTCAGATTCACTCCTGATTGGTGCTGTGGCAAGGAGACAAAATGGTCAAAAAACTTTTATGAACAGAACAGCACAGAATATATCTTTGCATCTGGCTATTTTCCGCACTGTGTAATGCTTGTTAGATCGTTCACTGTCTTCCAAGTCCACAGCTCTTCCCACATCCTTAGCTTACCGTTCTTCCCTCTGATTGTAGAATAGTGCTCTGCTGTCTGAATTCGCTACAATTTGTCTTTCCATGCCTGCTGATGGACGTTTTGGGTGTTTCCAGTTTGGGGTGATATCGAGCAAAGCTGCTGCGATCATTTGCCTACAGAACTTTCTCGTGGATGTGTGTTTTCTTATCTCCTAGGTAAATCCATACCCTGGAGTGGCGCTTCTGGGTCATGTGCTAAGTGTATATTTAACTGTAAGACTCTGTCAGATTGTCTTACAAAACAGTCATACCATTTTACACTTCTGCTGGCAATGAATGAGAATTATTGCTGCCAACCCTTAGTATTTGTACCCCGAATATATACTATTTGATTTCATTTTCTTGAAGTCCTTCAACCGGCAACATTAACCTATAGTGATGGAAGTCAGATAAGTTGATAGTCGGAGGCAAACTTGACTGTCAAGAGGTACGGAGAGTGGTGGTTATTTAGGGAGACATCAGTCAACTCACTGAACTGTATGCTAAAGATGGGTTCATTTTATATCATAAAAATTATGCATAAGGAAGACTGATTTAAAATGCCTGCTGTAACAAAGGATGGATCCCTGAATACTAGGAATCCCTAGTTCTTCTGTATTTTTTCAATCCATTGACTCTAGACAGGCATCTTTTCTCGGGGGATTTCTGTTCATTTCTAGATGAATCTCAGTGGTCCTTTAATGTGGGGAGGTTGAGACTAGACTTGATGATGGCTGAAATTCTTGAAACTCTGATGCCCCAATCCCATATACTGTGCGGCTGGCTATTCTTAAACCTGGTGACCACAGTGCCTGGGTCTCTCCTCCGCTGACTGTGGTCTTCACGGGTAACCCCCGACGTGGTTGATGATGCTGCCGCCATCCCAGAGAAGTTGCAAAGGACCCAGCGCTGCTCTTCCAAGCTCCGCCCTCCCAGCTGCTTGACAGCTGGTTTATTTGCAGAGCAGCGATCCTCGAAGGAGGCACTGTTTGCTCAGAATTTGTGGGTTAGGAATGAGTTCAGTGGAGAGACTGAAAACATAGAGGCTCACAAGGGCTTTATGGGTTTGCTTTCCTTTTGCAGCAGTCATTCACAATTCCAAGTGATTCCCTGCTTTTGGTTTCCTGAGATTGAAAATGTCCAGAGCAGCAATGATGACTGCGCTGTCAACACCATGCAGCTATTACCAAAGCACTGTGTGTTAACCCAGCAAGTCCTGCTCCTACTGGAGATTCGCCCCCGTACACTGGTGGGCTTGTCCATGGCCACATCAGCAGGGAAGTAGGTGAGACCTAGGAAGGCTGGTGCTGCTAACGCTCTGACAGAATCCTGAGCCACGTGTCCTTGTGCATCCACAGCTCCTGCCTCCAAGGCTGTTGCCCTCACCCAGTGCATTTTAAGGAGTCCTCCCCGACGAACCCCGCAGGGCTACAGGTGGCTCAGATCGTCTGGACAATGCGGGATCAGGACGGAGGGTCTCCCACTCCACCAGGAAAGGCAAATGTAGTCAGAGTGGCTGCCCTCTATGGCTCTTCCCATGTCCTCTTTCCTAATGCTCACAGCAGCCCCACTGACATAATGTCAGGATTCTTCAGTGTACAGTGAGAAAACAGACTGAAAGGTCAGGTACCTTTCTAAAGGTCACATAATACTGGAGCTGGCATGCCAATGTCACAGGGCACAGAGCCTAGAATTTAACAGAATCGGGAATCTGGCATGTAAAAGAACACGTGAATAATTACTCATCAGCACTTCTGGTGTTCTAGGGGCCTTGTGGAATCCACAGTTAACTCTTGGTCTTCCATAGCATTTGTTTTCTCTGAGCAGCCCAGAGTGGCCATATTTAGGGACACTGCATCACCTAGTGGGCATGACGGGAACTGCACCTTCCTAAGTCCAGATTCCTAGCTGAGGCTGACAGTTCGCACAGAGCACAGAAGTTCTTGTGGAATCACTCTGGAAAAGAGCCAGCCTTGACACACCGGGTTACCTGACCTGTGCATCCAGGACAGAGCACTCTTTGGTGCACCTCATGCATTCTCACCTTCCCAGGCTGCAGGCCTATCTTGTGAGGGGTGGAAGCTTTAGTTCTCTCCAGTTCAGCTCCCCAGCGGCAGCACAATCTCCTCTACCCTCAGGTCTTAGCTGAGTTTCCTACACCCCGCTCCCAGCCTGCCGTGTAATGTTGACTGCAGCTGTGTCTGATTATTCCCCTCCACGTACGCTCCTCTGTGGACAGAGGAAACGTGGATACTTTGAATTTTTATTTTCCTTTTTTTTTTTTTTTTTAAAGTTTCATCTTTGTTATTTTAGCTAAGCGAGTATTATTCATGCCACATCACAAGCTATACAGTCTTGGATAATTCCTGTAACTTCAAGGAGCCTCCTCTGGAAAACAGGATAAAAGTATTCCAAGGTTTGGGATGATGAAATGAAACACTGCATTCAAACACTGTAACTAAAACATGCAAATACAGTGATTATCTGGAAATAGCTCTTCCACTATTTACACTAGAGGTAGTGCAATGTTTACAAGACACAGCTCAGTCTATTGACTTCTTTGCACAAGTGGAACACAGATCTCTAGAAGATGTGGTGGTAAGTATTAATTTGGGGGGAGAGTAGAAGAGATTAGCTCAATCTCTTAATCCAATAGTGGATTAAGAGTTGCAGTTTGGAAGAACATGACTAGAACGTTTTCAGTCTCCATATAACATAACCTCCAGTCTCCATAACCAAGAGTCACACTTACAGAGAAGGCTCTGCTCACTTTGTTCAAAGTCCCAAAATAGCTGTTAACATGTTGTCACAGTCTAGTACATATGATCACACTGACTGCATGAGTGTCCTGAGAGGTGCGGGAACACCTGCTTGCCTGTTCTACATAGGAAGAGGCTGATGGTCAGGATGTGAGGTCATCTTCTCCCTCTCTCTCCCCTCTCCACTCCCCTTCCTTTTTCACCTCTCTCCCTCTCCATACTGGGGATTGAACTAGAACCTTCAAATTGTACTCTACTCCCAGCTCTTCTGTTTTGTTTTTCTCTTCTAAAAATTTGCATACAGTGTCTCCCCTGTATGCAAAGGGCTAAGGGCTAACTAAGTTGCTAAAAGGCTGGGGAGATAGCTCAATAGAATAAATATTTGCCTGGCAAGCGCAAGGGCTTGAGTTCAATCCCCAGTTTTGCAAAAAAAAAAGTTATTAAGTTGCCCAGGCTGAACTTGCAGTCCCACTGCCTCAGCTGCCCACAGTACCACACTCACAGGTGTCCACCTCTATACCTGGCTATGCCAGTACTTTCTTGGTCTGGAGGGTAGCAGAGTTTAGAATATGGATCACAAAATTCTGATCAGGGCACCTTAATTTATCATATATTGTATATCCCAAATGTACATTAATATGGAGGAGAAATTATCCTCCATATTAGGATTATACAAATTAGGATTATACAAATTCTAATTAAATGTGGGCATCTTGAAAGGTAAAGCAAATCTTCAGTGATTAAAAGCTACTTTCCCCTAAGACGTTCTAACTGGGAAGGACGGAATTAGCCTCCAGAAGAAACACATTTTTCACAGAATGAATGTTGATGTAAATATACATCTGAAACGAAGCTATCAAGAGACAATACTCACCCTTAAGTGCAGTGCATTCTATTCTGTCCTACCAATTAAATAGTGCTGTTCATTACATTGATTCATAATCCAGCACTGGATTAAGAGTTGCAGTTTGGAAGAACATGATCTAGAAAGTTCTCAGTCTCCATATGACATGCCACCATTACAGTTAACCGGGTTTGAAACAGCTACCTCACATCTAAGAGAATGGATATGAAAATAAGATGAACTCAGAAAGTCCCACCACCTGGAAAATATTCTTAAATCTCTTAAGTAACTGCATTATAGTGACTGTGTTCTACCCCATCCTAGAGGCTACACATAACCTGCACAATTATGATAGCTGCTTTAGACACCAACCTCTACCACCCCAATTTCATCACTTAAAGAAGTGGGCTATTCCTCCTTCTCAGGACATTGAGCATTTTGTCTGGCAGGTGCTCAAGAAGTGCTGGCTTACTTGATAAAAAAAAGAAAAGGAAAAAATGAATAGCAGCAGTCTCACTTTTTGTTATTTCCATTATTCAGAGCACTTTTAAGTTCAAAGAACCAAAGCAACAACTTAATGTGTATAAGATCTGTGGGACACAAATCCGTGGCTCTGTGCTCAGCCTACTGGTGCCACCCTGGGGATATGCAAGTCACGAAGAAAGGAGGCTGCGCAGGGCTCTAACTCCTTCATTCACAAGTATTCTCCAGCATCTCGCTGAGCCTGTCCCTTTACCTGAGGTCATTTTGCAGCAAGCTTTCTTCGTTTTCCTTTGATGACCGATTCCCTAACATTCCTGAAGCCTGAAGACCTTCAGTATGAGCCTGACCAATATGACCTAACTGTGATACAAAACTGTAAGTGCTGGTTCAGGATCCCACTTGAACGCACTGGGCCTCACTATGCGGTGTGGCCTCGCCATACCACCAAGATCACGCTCATACAACCCAAAGAGAAGCCAGGCAGCTGGAAGCAGCAGCTGAGACTTCAGTGCTGGCCTGCTGCAGGTGCACACCCATCGAGGGCCAGTGCCCTTCCTGACTGGTCAGGGGAGCTTCAGGGCCCCAGGACCCATTGCCCTGTCAGGGCAATGCCAACCTTGCAGGATGGACTGATTGGTGGCAAACAGCAGCTCTTCAGCTGCCTTGGGCTGGCTGGGAGGCTGCACTAACATCCTTTTGTCCAGGCAAGAACACACTGGCCATTACAGGAACATGCCTAAGGATGCCTGCACCACCTCCTCTGTGGTACACACTGAGCAGTGCTCAGAGCTGCAAGAGGAAAGAGGCTGGACCAAGGCGACATCTTTGTCTTCCTCTCTGAAATAAACCAGGGCAGGAAAAAGGTTGCAAGGCAGTTCTGAAGGGCGTTGCTCTGGATTTTTTTTTTTTTTTTGTACCAGGGATTGAACTGAAGATCTTGTGCTTGCCAGGCAAGTGCATACTCTGAGCTATCTCCCTGGCTCTTTGCTCTGAATTTTTGTGAACAGTCACAAATAGTGATGCTACCAACACAAAATTTAAATTATCTACAGTTTTATATTATGTGATGATTTAAAAATGCCAATTTTCCATCTAGATTTTGTGGTAGTGTTGTTTTGTGACAGGAGGAAGGAACGCTTTTCACAAACTGCAACTGAGGACAATAAACTGCCTGAAGATGAGGGAAACAGTTCAAGCTTGAGGTTCAGGAAAATCTGGGTATGGGTGGTGGGGCCAGTTAAAGGCGGGACACGCTTTCCATGCAGGACTGCTGTCAGAGCTAAATAAAATGTAATCAGTGGACTTTTAAAATTAACCAATTCACTCTTCTTTTGCAATATTTAATTTTCTGTATGCAAGTATGTACTTATGTCCCCCCAGGGTTTATCTTGTAATCCTGTACCTTACTCTATAGATCCTTTGTCTGTGTCATCCACACAGATGAGTCACGGCCAATGCTTGACCAGTTTGCTCTCTGTGAGAGGCTGAGAGAAAGTTTTCTCTCCATGTGACTCTCCCCAGGCACACTGTAGATCATCAATCTCTTTCCTCTGTGGCTCCATAATCTCCTTGATCAGAAAATTTGGGGCTGACCTTGAAAGGCTAGGGCCGAAATGTTGGCTGGCCTTGCGGCTCTTCTATTTCTCCAATTTTTGATCTGTGAACTTAGGTTATTAAGCATCCAGAAGAAAAACTGACCTCATCAGAAACAAAAGCTACATCTTTGTGATATAGGTCTTGCTCTATCTCAGTCTTAACCATCCAGAAGAAAAGTATAAAAATAAGGTATATAATGTGGGGCCATAATAATAAGTTGAGCTGTAAATGGCTACAGTCAACAACTTCTTCAGATATCTCACTATTATTGTGGAATGCTGGACTTATCGCCAAGTTCAGGCACTTAAATTGGTTTAATGACAATGGAGTGCCCATCTTTGACAGGTCTAGACAAAAAAAGAGGTATACAAAGGAAGAATCATGATGTGTGTGTATAAACAGTACAGTTAGGATAAATATGCCGTGCTTCTGCATAATTCTATAAGAAG
>PVKA01021090.1:0-39232 GCA_004027165.1 Ctenomys sociabilis | reverse complement strand
TGCAGCCAGGTGAGCAGCAGCCGGCCTCAGCCGGGGGACCGTGGTGGGCTGAGGCCGGAGGATGGCAGGGAGTTCAGGGCCAGCCTAGACTGCAGCCAGGTGAGCAGCAGCCGGCTTCAGCCGGGGGACCGTGGTGGGCTGAGGCCGGAGGATGGCAGGGAGTTGTTCAAGGCCAGCCTAGACTGTGCAGCAAGGCCCTCGGAAAGGACAGGCCGAGGGATAGCAGGCTGCACTCCCTTGAGAGCTCTTATTGATGGTGGCTGCTGGAAATGTGTGACTTCCTCAGAGGCTGGGAGAGTGGGGCCACCTGCCTGGGCAGACTCTGGTCCTTCCAACCTCTGCTCAGCAGCCACCATGTCCTCTGCAGCCATTGACTATAGTGACAGCACCGTGCTGGAAGCTAGTCACGTTCTGCGCAGCCTGGCCTCCTTCGTGGGGGACGCAAGGGCCTACATACGAGGACAGCTGGCGGGCGGCCCGGTCAGTGAAGCCGAGCTGTGGGACAGGTAAGCTGACGGGACGGCTACTTGGAAGTTACAGTCCCATAGCAGGGTTTTGGCAGCACTGATACATATGGGCATGGGGAGCAATGGGGGTTCTTCAGGCCCAGTCTCCGGGGTCCACAGTCAGAGGAGGGGTCGGGGAGATAGCTTAACAGCATAAGCGCCTGCCTGGCAAGCAAGGTCCCAAGTGTGATCTCTAGTACCACAGGGGAAAAAAAAGTACAGACAGAGGACTGGTATAGACGTGGATGTGTCAGGCACATCCCTGTACTCCAGGAGGCTGAGGCATAGTTTTGAGCTCAGCCTGGGAATTTACAGAGAGCTGTTTGTTAAGGGTGGGGGGCCTGCATTCAGTACCCAGACTGCAGAAAAGAGGGAGTGGAAGGGGTGGATGGGGGCCAGGAGCCAAGTCAATCAGGGCCTCGGGGCCTGGAGTGGACAAAGTCAAGGCACCATGCCAGCTGTGGCCTGGACAGCATGTGCATGTGAGCCGAGCCACACTGCTGCCCCTGTAGGCCCAGAGGGCCATTGGCCTGGGCCCCAGTGCCCTGGAGCTGGCAGCACAGGCATGAGCACAGCACCCCATGACAGAGGTGCGCCTTGAGGCATCATGGTTTCAGGGGATGCAGTCCACAGTTCCTTGCTCTGAGGCCTCAGTGTGGCTGTGGAAGACTGAGGAGAGAGCGCAGAGCCGGGCTGGAGGATGAAAGGGAGGTGGAGGCAGGACCACCAGAGCAGGAGCAGTCCCTGAAGGGCCTGGGGAGGTGGGGGTGCTGGGGCCATGGGGAGGACACTCGAGATGGGGCAGAGTGCTCCTCGACTCAGCCACAGGACTGCTCTGCCCATTCCCCTGCACCTCTAGTGCTGAACGGCATGGCCACCCCCAGCTACCAGAGCCCCTGTTGGCCTTGTGCTGTCCTGTCCGTGCCTCAGTCTGTGCAGCTGTGCTTGTCCCCTGTCCAGGTGACTCCTGGGAGGCCTGAGGGGCAGAGCCTTGTGCCCTGGCTGCAGCCCTTCCCCATTGGTGTAGGAAGCTCTGTACCACTCATGCCCCACGGTCCTCCTCAGGCTCAGCAGCACCCAGACCACTGTGAGGGCCGCACTGGCTGATGACTTCGACACACTGAGGGCGGTGGATGCCATCCTGGACCTTGTGCACCTGGGCAACAGGCAGCTCCGGGTGGCCTCTGAGGTAGGGCTCTCCCAGGGAGCCACTGTGCCTGCCGCTCTGGAGCGCCCCAGTCTCCCCAAAGCCCTCTCTGTGGGGCTCCTGGCTGTCAGGGCCAGAGGACATGCACCCAGTGGGCACTGCACATCTGTCAGCTTCCCCGTGACGGAGCTGCGCCTTGAGGCATCACGCTCTCGGGGCTCAGTTGGCTTATGGTTTCAGGGGATGCCACAGTTCCCTGCTCTGAGGCCTCAGTGTGGCTGTGGAAGGCTGTAGAAGGCTGTGGGCAGCAAAGCTGCGCAGTTCATGGTGAACACGAAGCAGAGCTTGGGGACAGGGACCACAGACCCCAGGCCTCACACCCATGGCCCCAGACATGCCTGCCAGCAGGGCCAGCACTGCATGGTGCCCTTGAGCCTTGCGATGACTTTCACTGTCCACTCTGCTCATGATGCTTCCTAGAAGAAAGTATTTCAGGGGGGCCAGGAGTACATGCTGAGCACCAGGGCCAGCGCAGAGCCCCTGCCCAGCAGGCACCTGGGTGTTGGATAGGTGGGGGAGGGGAACAGCAATTCCTGTCCCTGCAGACACTCAGGGTTGCCCTGGCCAGGGCTGGTTCTTGCCTTGGGGACCTGTGTCTGGGACCCTTGTCACCATGCAGGACTGGGGAAGTCTATCCTGCTTTAGGGCCTTAGCAGCACAAGGATCCTGGCCACACCTTCTCTGCTGCAGCGCAGCACCACTGGAGGGCTGCATGGGGTCTGGTGGGCTTATGGGTTCAGAGTGCAGGTCCCAGTTGGGTAGGAGGCAGCGTCTATGACAAGTCTCTGGGCCACTGTCCTATAGTGCTGGGAGGGTCTGAGTGCCTGGCACAGCTGGAGGGAGACCAGAGGTGCGCATGGGGACCCTGGTAGTCACTGTGTTGCTGGGCTTGTGAGCTGTGGGATGGTCCCACCTGCTACAGAAGTTGGTGATGGGCCCTGAGGGTGACTAGCAGGGCCCTGTGGGCCCAGCCCACAGCTGTGGTGCCCTGAGCGTGGCAGGGCCAGTGGGGTCCTCACGGGGAGCGTTGGGTGCGGAGGGTGTTAGGGAGGACGCGAGGGCCACTGAGCCTGGCCCTGCCTCTCACTGAGGAGCCTGCCCACCCTTGCCCTCCACCACTGTGCCCCCACACTGCCAAGGCTGTGTGTGCCACAGAGGCCTGCTGATGAGCTGGGGCTGCACCCCACATGACAGATGGGGAAAGCGAGGCAGGGCTGCCTGGGACACCCTCACCATGCAGGCTACCACAGTAGGCTTGTGTTCTGGTCCTTGGAAGCTGTGAGACCACCTGGAAGGACTGCTGCCACTGTGTCGGAAACACAGTACTGCTCTCTCTCTCTCTCTCTCTCTCTCTGTATCTATATATATATATATATATATATATATATATATGTTTTTTTTTTTTTTTTTCCTTCTTCTACTTATTCTTTTTGTTTTTGTTGTGGTGCAAGGGATGGAACTTGGGACTTAGGACCTTGCACTTACCAGGCAGGCAATTAAACCTGCTGAGCTATATCCCTGGCCCTATTTATTTTTTGAGACAGGGCCTCACTGTCCAGTTCAGGCTGCCTTGAACTCGGTGATTCTCTGCCTCTCCCTTCTGAGTGCTGGGGTGACAGGGGTGTGCCACAACACCTGGCGTAAGCCATCTCTTGCAGGGCCTGCGTGGGCCTAGAAGCCCCGCTGTGCTGGGTGCCATTGTTGCTTATGTGGAGCAGTTCTTCGAGACTGTGGGGATCTCTCTGGCCAGTCAGCAGGTAGGTCCCCTGCATCCTCTAGGGCCTGCTACAGTGCCCACCTTAGGGACATAGTGTCCCATGAGCTTCAGGCATGGCTAAAAATGTCCCTGTCCCCAGAACACAAAAGCATCCTCAGGCACTGGCACCAGTGCTTGGCCAAGGTGCCCGACGACCATGCGTACAGCGAGGGCTGCTGGGCGGCTCTGCCACCAGTCTCTGCCAGGCAATCAGGTGGCTACAGGGCTTTCCTTCCGGAGTTCTTTGTGCAGCCCAGGACCTCTCGGGGACGGCTCTGTCCTGATGCACCCCACAAGCCCTGGTGTCCTTGTGGGACCCAGCCGGGCTGTGCTCTGCCCAAGGGGCCCCAGAGGAGGGCTGGCACTGCGAACTGGGGGTGTGGGCCTTGTGGTGTGTGGGACTGTCTGTGGGCCCTGCTGCAGGTGCGCACAAGCACATGTACGTGCATATACACGTGTACATGTGCACAGACCTGCCGCTCCAGCTCACCAGTGCAGCTTGAAACATGAGCTCAACCCCACTGGAACCCCCCCGCCTCCTCCCCTGTGGTTGTCACCCCTGTGGGGTCTGCAGACTGCAGTCCTCACCAGGCTACTCTCCATAGCTCCCCAAGGTGACCCTGAAGGCATAGCCCTCTGGGCAGTGCCCAGCAGCCCTGCCCTTGACACTGAGCACACTCTTGGGTCTCCAAGTGGCCATGGGCAGAGCTACCAACCACAGGCACTTGACTCAGTACTGGCCAAGTGCTGCCACGTGGAGCCTGGGTCCCATGACAGGGCTTAGCCCCTCTTGGGACCTATACTTGCTGCCCTGGGACCTTGCCCACACCGGGGGCTCTGCTCCCGCAGATGACCTGGTAGGTGGGATGCCTTCTGGCATTGTGGAGGCTGCAGGCAGTGCCCACAGGGGCTGTCCCTAGCCTCTGCCCAGTGCTGTGGACTCTTGTGGGTGTGGCTTCCAGGCTGTAGCTGAGTAAGGAAAGGGCCAGGCTGTGTCTGGGTCCGGGTGTAGTCCGCATCAGCAGCTCTTTTGCCTCAGCCTCTTCACAGAGGTGAGGGGGTGACACATTTGGGAGTGCTGGTGCTTGCCACTTGTCTACGCACAAGCACAGCTGGACAGCACAGCTGCCTTCCTGAGTGGAGGGAGGAGGCCAGAGTCCTGTCAGCACTGGGTCCTCCCAGGTGACCAGGTTTGCTTAACTGCCTGCAGATCTGCCAGCCATCCAGGTGACCATGCGTGTGACACTGTCACCTTGGTTCTGCAGTCATGCTGCCAAGGTTGGGCCCACGCTGCAGCTGACCTGTGCAGCAGGGCCTGTGCTCCACCACGGGGTGCCCAGCACCATGGCAGAGTGGGGAACAGTATTCTCCCCCAAGAGGCAGTGCCAGCTTGGCTCTGAAGCTGGGCTAGCACATCCTTTCTGGGCCCCTGAAAGGGCCACCTCTGAGGAACCGGGAACCCCAGGCGGGGGCGTCACAGCCTGCTGCACAGTTGCCCGTCACTGTCATGTACAGAGTGTTCCAGGAGAGGGCAGCACAGCCACCCTGCACAGCGTGGTGGACGAGCTTGTGCGCTTCCGGCTGAAAGTGCGGCAGTTTGCACTGGACACACAGGCAGCCACTGGGGATGCCCGGCGACAGCAGCTGCAGGACAGGCAACCCTTGCTAGATGCGTGTGACACGCTTCGTCAGGACCTTGCTGCCCATGGTATCAGCATCAAGGTGAGTGTGGCTGTCCAGGCAGGGATGCCAAGACACGGCCACATGAGCTTGTTCCACATGGCACGTCCCCAAGCAGCCGCCACGCTAGGTGTAGGGGCCGCCAGGGTCAGCATGTAAGAGGACTTGAAGCGCCACCCTCTGCAGCTGGAGTGTGTGACAGACCCTCTCTTTCTCCAGGACAGAAGCAGTGCAGCCTCCACCTGGGAGCTGCTGGACCCCAGGACAGCACAGCAGAAGCCGGGAGGCTGAGGCCCATAAAGGACTTCATGTTAAGCTTTTATCTGTGGCTATTTAGCCACATTAAAATAAAGCAAGCACACAGCCCACCCTGTAGTGTCTGCTGTCCCCCTCCCTGACACCAGAGATGTGGGGCCAGGGGCCAGCCAGCACCCACGGATCCAAGGGACCTGAGTCGGGGGGCTGCAGGGCTCAAGTATTCCAGGTGAGGAGGGCAGGGGCGGCTGTGCTGTGGTGAGTGCATCCCGAGGTTGGTTCTGCAGTGAGAAACCCCCCTGGTGCAGTATGACCCAGGCTGTAGGTGACACAGACTGGGCTCCTTGGTGGCTCTATGCCTGGCCTGACTGTTGTCACCACAGGTCAGATGCACAAATAAGAGAAGATACCTTCTGTTCCGGCCAGGCTGTGCTGTGGTCCCCACTGGCTCGTGTGGTAGTGGCAGGGCTTTTGGATGGTGAGCAGACTCGGGGGAGCCGCACCGCCGCTCCACTCCTGTAGCTAGAGCTCTGTGCTGCCAGGCAGGGGGTTAGGTCGGGTGGTGTTGTGGGAGTGCCACAGAAATCCGGCACTCTGGGAAGCTGTGGGGGTCAGGAAGGTGGCCTGGCTGCTGAGTGCCTGGGCTGTGCTCTCCTGCTAGGCATGTGGCCAGGCACAGCCGCAGGGCGGATGGTGCAGCCTGCCCTCTGATGTCACTTCTGTCCTGGTGGCCACCATTTAACACTGCAGTCCCGGAGGCACAGGCTGCCCCTTTGATGAGTGGAACCGCAGGCAGGAGCATCGTGAAGGAAATGCCATTGCCCACATTAAGCACATCTGACGCTAAGCAGAAGGACTCTGGTAACTCCAGGAGTGAAAAACAAGCCGAGCCCACTTCCTGTGACCACTGAGCTTTATTTCTTTGGAAGCAGTGGCTGGCTGTGCAGGCTAGCCTTTGAATGGCCTCAGAGGGGCAGGTGGATGATGGGCAGATCAGCTACTCTGCTGCCTGAGGCTCACGTACTGCCTGGTGTGGCAGCAGAAGGCCGTGGCCAGGGATTTGGTGGGTAGTCCACAGCCTCGTGGGCATGGGTATTTTTTCAGACTTGTCACAGTAGTCTGAGGGCTACGGAAGGGCCTGGCGTGGTGTCAGGTTCACAGTAGCAGTAACAGTAGTGGGAGCCATGGGACCTTGCAGCACCAGTATCAACAGCAACCCCTTCAGCAGACACTTCTGCTGTCGGGCTGGTGGACGGCGGCCTTCCTGCTGGCCTCATGTGAGCTGGCACTGACCACTGCCTGGACATGGCTCAGCCAAGACGCTAGCCATGCAGGACCGCTAGGGTACAGATGGGGATGGGTGTGAGGGCTGGCTTGTGGGTCTACACTACTGCATCACAAGCCACAGGACCCAGGTGCTCCTCTTATCCCTGGAGACCTTTGTCAGAAGTGGTAGGGTCTGAGCAGCCCAGAAGGCAAGGGAGACCAGGTCCCCAGGACAGCAGCAGATGCGGACTTGAATCCCGCTTTTCTTGTGTTCTCGGCTCAAACAAGGCTATACCCCAGCCCCTCAGCCCTCCTCAGCCGGTCTACAAGGGCCACACCTGGTGCACAGGGAAGGTGCTGCCCCATGGCTCCTTTACCCTGCCGGCTCAGGCCTCAAAGAGCTCCCGGAAGGCAGCCCCGACCTCAGCGATCATGTCGCTGGTGGTGGTGGAGCGGCCGTGCTTCTGGAAGGCCTGGTGGTTGCACTGCCGCGTGAGCGAGCACGCACCGAGGGCGGCCAGCAGCAGCGGGGGGGAGCTGGAATGAGACGAGGGGCTGAGCTGGGGAGGGCGCCTACAATCCCAGAGGTGATCTGATGTTCTTCTGTTGTTGCGAGTCAGCCAAGATCTTGTGGGATAGCTGCCCTCAAACGCCTATGATTCTCCTGCCTTGGCCTCCCCAGTACTGGGATCACAGGTGGGCAACCTCTGCCCTGGACACCTCCTATACCCTGACCACCTCTGGGGGGACTCCATGCTTGAGCTACTGAGAGCAAAGGAAACCAGCAATCACAATGGCCATACCCATTTGTCTTCTCCGGCCCAGCAAGGAGGGCCCAGTAGGCCATGACACCCAGGGAGCCAGACAGCAGGTCTCCTTGTCCCCCACACCTGCGGCCACTGCCTTCCAGGCTGCACTCGAGCACTGCGGAACACACACACAGAGTCAGGTATGCGGGCAGCATACAGCCCAGGAAACCGCTGGCCAGGCTGAGGGTGGGCCATCGGGACAGGCAGTAGCACCTGCGCTGTGCTGGCCTGGAAGTCTGTGAAGCACGGGAGCCGAGCGTGGGGGTCTCCTGTGATGAGGACAATCGCCGCTGTCCTGGGCCCTCAGTGCGCCCACCCTGAGGCTGGGCGCACACAGGGTCTCCACACTGGAGCCAGAAAAGCAGCCTGAGCCTGCCATGGCCCTGTCCCCTTCCCACCCTCAGAGACCAGCCACACTCAGGGTGAGGCCACCACTCATCCCCATCTGCCTGTGCTGCTCAAGTGTGGGTCACTGTATGAAATCCAGGTTACTGCATGGGCTGGGGGGAGTGCAGCTGGAGACACTGGCTGAGGCTGCAGCCCGCTGCCCACACCTGTGGACCCAGCTCTTGTGGATGACGTGACACCTGCCCTGTCGCCCCACTCACCCTGCTGGCCATCGGAGATGAAGTCATGTTCCCCTTTCAGGACCACTGTCACGTTCCCCAGGGCCCGGCTGAGCCTCAGGACAGATCCACGGGGATCAGTGCCATCCACAGGGCCGCTGAGCTACGGTGACACAGGAAGGCAGCTCGCATCCCAAGTTCTCAACAGCCTGGGCATGGGGCAGCCCTGTCCTGTGATGTCCCAGGGGATTACTGGGCACCTGTCTGAGACCAACTCTTCTTACGCTTTGTTTACATAATTCAACATAATTGTTTACATAATTCTGTGCTGGGGTTAGGCACAGAACTGCTTTTCCCTTGATAAGATTTTAACTTTATAAAGTTTTAAAGGCTTCGTATGTGAAGGAGACGTGTGTACACCTGTGAACACGCACACACAGTACCTGTCCTCTGGCTGGTCGGACCTGAAGTTTGCCAGCATAAAATCTGATGACTATACTTGGGGACACTTCCTGTGGAAGGACACCTGGCTTTACAAGTTCTCCCACTCTGTCCTTACCCAAAGAGCAGATGTCATCACCATCCCTGATCATACCAGAGGGGGCAGCCTACAGCCCACCACATGCTGTCCACCCAGCCCATAGCTGCCACATGGAAATGCATGTGAGAACTGTGAGGAACTGGGCTCCTGTCCCACAGCGCTCGCTCACCACAGCCTGGTGCAGCCTGCTGAACTCCACGTGGTTGGGGGTGAGCACAGCCTTCTGGTACCCTAGGATGAGCGCTGGCCGCTGGGCCACCACCCACAGTCCGTCCTGCACAGGACAAGAATGTCTTCAGCAGATGGGCCCCACACTAGCCGAGCGGGGGGAGGAGAGGCCACACTCACTGCGTCAATGACCACAGGGATGTCCCTGGCCTTTGAGGCTTCCAGAATGACCTGCCAGAGAAGGAAGTACACTGGTCATGAGCCAAGCAGTGCATGGTGAGACACGACATTGGGCCATCCACAGACAGGTGAGCAGAGCCAGGGGGAAGGACGAGCCTAAGAGCCCCAGGACAGCTTGGGTCCCCAGCAGGCACCTGGTGCCTACCAGCTACCAGCATCCAGGGTGGGGCCTGGAGAGAATCTCCATGCCTACAAGCTCCCAGGCACTGTTTCACACTCTCCTTACGCTTTGTTTACATAATTTAACATAGTGCTGGGGTTAGCACAGCTTTTCCCTTGATCAGATTTTAACTTCATAAAGTGTTAAAGGCTTTTTATGTATTACAGGGTCTACAGGGTCTCAAAGCACGGATGACTCGCACAGTGCTCCTCCTGCTTCCAGCCTCCCAAGAGCTGGGGTTCCAGTGTGTGCCCCACGCCCAGGGCACCCAAGAACAGAGCCAGCACAGCACACTGGGACCTGAACCTCTGCATCTGCCTAAGCGGGTGTTTGAATTCATAAAAAGCTTTTTAAAAAGTGACACACATATGTAAGCAAAACAGGATCCTTTTTTAAAATGTATTTAGTACAGAGTCTCACTACATAGTTCAGACTCCTAACAATCCTGTTTTCAGGGCTGGGGAGAAGGCTCAGTGGAATAAACACTTCCCTGGCAAGTGCAAGGGCCTGAGTTCAATCCCCAGTTCCACCAAACAAACATACAAACAAAATCCTATTTTCAGCCTCCCAAGTACTGAGATTACAGGCTTGCACCACCATGCCCAGTCTCAATCACTGTCTCAGTGTCCCAGGGGTGGGGCCAAGGCAGCAAACCTGGGATGGAACCCTGGCCCCTGCATCTGACTAAACAGGTGCTTTAGTCCACTGACTATACCCCACCCCCAGGGTTGTTTCTTATGACAAACCAGTGCATTATGACAAACTCACGCAGCAGCTGCATGCACAATATTTATGTTTGAAAACAGCTTCAGAAAGCACAAGGGCCATAAGAAGGCACACGCATCACAGTGTTAAAGCTGCTTGGGGACAAAGAACCATGAAAGAGACAAATCCATGCCATTATGGGCTCCCCACAGCCCAGGCTCTGTGGACAGCTCCAGCTGTGGGCTGCGCCTGGGACTTGCTGGGTGTCAGCTGCAGCTGGTGATGTGTGAAGCCGGTCTCCTTCCCTGGCAACTGTCAGTGTCCACGCCTTTGGCTTCCTGTACAAACACTGTTGCTAGTGCTGACTTTGCCCTATTTCCCATGTGATACTTGATCATTTGTGACCTTCTCTTCAAATATTTACAAAGACAGCAGCCCAGAGTGACAGCCAAATGCTGGAAAATGCTTGGTCCAACACAAGCAGTCCTCAAGGCTTGCAGCACCTGCCTGTCGTAGTCAGTGGGAGAGCAGCCAGCCGCAAGCTGAATCCACAACTGAACTCATGGAAATCCATCCAAAGAATGCCTGCGTGGAAGTCACATCTACCTATCTACATATGTAGACACAGAGAGCCCTTTTATTCCTTGTCTCTGAGAAGTTTGTATTTGTAATCCCATGGATAAAATATTGGAATCTCATCAAGTTAATCCCAATCTACCACTTCTAGTGCAACCCACAGTGAGAATAAAGATACTACTGCATATTTATAGTTACGGAGAGCCCAGAGGTCCTAAGCCAAGCCATGGTGAGGGCTATTAGAAACAAAGGCCTCAACCCTGGGCCAAAGCCAGGTTCTGTTCAGTCATGAAGAATGGCTGAGGATGAATGAGCGAGAACCGCAGGAAGCAGGTGAGCACTGTGAGCTGGGCCAGGCAGGAGGCCTGCACTTACCTCTGTGATGTGCGGAGGGCAATCTGCGCTACACAACTGAGATAGTATCTAATGCTTTGGGGTCGAGTGCTCCAGCTCTGAGGCGTGAGCTTTCAAGCCCCAGGAAGTCATAGCCTCTATCTTGAGGCTCAATCCCAGCTAAAATATGGAGTACTGGCTCTTTGTCCCGTCTCAACTTGGCTCATTCATAGTAAGTAAGAGTAGCAGGTAGGGGTTATCAGGGAAACACATGCACCATCTTCAAAGCCTACCGTCAGGACCTCGCTGGGACTGCTTAAAGCCAACTGAAGGGATGAAGTCATAAGGCAAAGTCCTAGCCAGCTCTGTTCATGTCAGTACATGGGAACAGCCAAATTAGAAACAACTGCTCTTTCAAGGAGAGCTGCACAGGTGCTCTTCCACAGTATGTCACACACACCAACAGGAGATTAGCTAAATTATCACAAGAAACCGGAGCTCTGGAGTGCGTGTGTATGTATGCACCAGGCAGGACAGCAGCAAGGACTGCAGACCAAGGATGTGAGGATAGGCCGTCAAGAATCAGACAGCATCCGTGCATGGGCAGCCTCAGGTAGCATGGTACCAGCCCTCGCACTGCGAGGGGCACCACACAATCCCCACAGACACCCTAGCACCTCTTCCACAGGAGGGATCACAGCACAAGTGCAGCCCATGCCGAGACCAGGGCGCAAGATCCCTCTGCCCCATGCATGCACCAGCTGCCACGGACATCACTGCAGGTGCCGCTCACATGCACAAGAAAGGCCAGGGAGTGAGCAGCTGCTGAAGCAGGAAGCCCGTGGTGCAGAGGGCCATGCCACATGGGGTAGTGGGGCAACGGCCCTGTTCAAAGGGGAAAACTGCATGGCAAGCAGCCCCAGGCCACCAGATGGGTTCTCCAGGACGTAAGGCCTGCCTGCAGTGCAGTGCTCAAATCCAAGGCCGATGGGGCTCTCCCATCACCTTCCCTGAATGGGAAGTGCTGAGCCCTGGGTACTGGGCAGCGAGACTCACTACCTGCACTGCCCCCAGCTGAGCACTCGATGGGCACTGAGCACCCAGGATAGTACCATGCTCAGCACACTGCCTGCTTTGCAGAACATGAGGTTGCCAGCGCTGGCGGGTGGGGACGGCAGTATGCATGTTCACTCAGTTAGCACCTCTCACACCAGGTGTCACAGAACTCCCACACACCCCGAGACAAGACCCAAATGCGATCTCACACAGCACTGCACAGCACTGACAGCAGGTGCGTGGAAGTTCCACTAACACCTGCAAGGTACAGGTTCCCTGGGAAAGGGATGCATGGCCTCCCAAAAAGCCAGTGGGCATGCTGTGCCACCTTCTCTCCAATGAGCCCAGGGGTACGTATTCGTATTGCAGTTTTTTGAAAACTTTGGGGTCCATGTAAATGAAGATAGTTGGTGGTATACTTTGAGTCTTGCTATGCAATTTGGCCTTGAACTCACAGCAATCCCCTGCCTCAGCCTCCTGAGTGCTGGACTACAGAGGGAGTGGAAGGCACCTTTTGGATGAAGATAATGAAGTGAGGATGGCAAACATCTCCCAGGAGAGACCAACATGTGGCTGCTGCTGGGGTGCTGTGCTCGCTTGTCAGTGGTTGGAGGATGAGCACAGGGCCTCTGAGAGGTGGCTGCAGTGAGAGTAAGTCTTGAAGGGGTGTTTCCATGCTGGAACCAATGCCGATATGAAAAAGCCAGGATTGGCGTGTGCCTACACTCCTAGCACTCCAGGAGGTTGAAACAGGAGGACCACAAGTCAAGCCCAGTCCAGGCAACTCAGCAACTTAGTGAGATCACGTCTCAAATTAGCCAAGTGCAGCAGCCATGGCTTCCATCCCTAGTACCACCCAAAAGAGTCCCCTCCCACCTCCCAATGCCCTGCACAGCCGGACCCTGAAGAAAGCCACCCTGAGAACTCAAGCCTCCTGGCACCAAGCCCTAAACTCCAGCCACCCAGCTGAGAGAAAGAACTGTTTGCTGCATATGGCACTGTTATGGCAGCCTGGTCCAAGACAGATCTTCCTGTCTGTTCCCATGCCTCAGAGAGCAGCCACAATGGAACAACGAGGCACATCCGCCTTCCTGCCTGACAGAAAACTGGGAGCAGTGCACGAAGCAACAGTTTCCAAACACAGGATACTGGGCCGCAGAGGACAGTGATCCCCAAAAGAAAGCAAACAAATGAGCTGCACCCAAGACCATCCCGGCTGCAGTACTGAGTCAGGCGACGGAGCAGGAATCCAGGGAGAACAAGGCCACCAGAATCCACAGGACAGTGGTGGTGGAGAAAGCAAGGACACATGAAGACATGTTCTGTGCTGGGGTGGCACTGGTGATTGAGTCCCACAGCCAGGAGCTCTCAGCTGTACTGCGGAGGTTGTGAGGGAGACCCCAGGCAGTGACCTGTCCCACAGTGGGGGTGGGAGGCAAGCTGCAGGCTGAGTGGCAGGACTTGCAACCAAGCGGTGTGGGAGGCTGGGCTGGGAGGACCCATAGCAGTCAGTACACCCGGCTCAGGTGTGGGGCTGGCAGGAGCTCGGAGGTGAGCACTTGCCTTACACATACCAGAGACAGACAAGACAGAACAGGTGACAGTGGGAAGGCACGTGCATGCATGTACACATGCGCACCTGCAGGCAGCCCTGCCACCTCACAGCCCAGCATCCCCTAGCTCCAGCCCAGCTGTGAGGGCAGGCTGGGGACTGGAAGCAGTGGAGGTAGGGAGGCAGCAGCCCCACCCCAAGGCCCAGGGTTGACCAAGAGAAGCAGGGACCACAGCCCCCAGCTGGACTCAGACAAGCCCTTGTGGTCACCTGCATGACACCCACAGCAGAAATAGATGACATGATAGCTCTTGGAAGTGCCCCATTCCAACATGGATCACACGTGACAGGTATCTTGCTGTGCGGTTCCCACAGCCCCCAGGGGGTTGTCCTATTTTTCAGGGCACATGATGGCTCTAGCGCAGAGGGACTACCAGAGCTTGTCACACCGCTGGCCTCCCACTGACCCTAACCCCTCCCCATACCCACTGTGACCATTCCAGTAAGGGGACGCTGGAGGAGTTTGACATAGGCCAGCTGTGAAGCCCCATAGAGAAGAGGGCAGGACCAGACCAGAGAGGACAGGATGGGATGCGCCTCACCTCCACGTTCTCCAGCAGGCGCTCGTCTCGGCCCAGGCCAGGCCCCACTACAAGGGCATGCAGCCGGGAGAGCCACTCTTCCACCTCGAGCTCCCCAGCGGGGCTGTCGCTGTGTAAGGAAAGGGCAGAGGCTTCCTCAGACTCTCACTGCTTTGCTTCTCACATCACTTTTTTTTTTTTGCGGTACCAGGGATTGAACTCAGGGCCTTGTGCTTGCCAGGCAAGTGCTTATTCTACTCAGCTATCTCCCTGGCTCATAGCACGTTATTGTGAAAAAAATGATTAGATTTTCAGAAGACATACGGGAACATAGCTGCCCAAGGAGCAGATTGGTATAGGCCTGGGCCCAGTACCAGCCACAAGGAGGAGCAGTGCACACATGCACAGAGGTCGTCCAAATGGGACTGAAGTGGAGACCCTGCTCCCAAGCCACCCTTGCCACATGCAAGCTTGCTGGGCAGTGCAGGGGTGCAGCCAGCACCCCAGAAAGTCCCACTTCCAGGGCCACCAGCCCAGTGTGGACCTCAGCCCAGCCACTTCCTGCCACCCAGGCCCATGGGCTGCCCAGGGCCTCAGCTTGCCATCACTGTGTCTGTCCTAATGATTCCAGGACAGGGTCACTGGCTAGGGTCCTCCCTCACACCCCCTGCCCCTACCCCACACTGCAGCTGAGACTCACAGGACCGGGTGGACAATAAGCTCCGGGCTGTATGACTTAATAACCGGCGCTGCCTCCCTGGCACAGAACACATGGGCCAAATCTGCACCCTGAGGAACAAAAGAGGGTGTAAGGGAGCAGCAGCATGTGCCAGGCGCTGTACCCTGTGTCTCCTCTCCAGC
Organism: Ctenomys sociabilis; assembly: GCA_004027165.1. Taxonomy (NCBI): domain Eukaryota; kingdom Metazoa; phylum Chordata; class Mammalia; order Rodentia; family Ctenomyidae; genus Ctenomys; species Ctenomys sociabilis. The sequence goes on along the minus strand of PVKA01021090.1, from coordinate 24,414 downwards.
TCACGGGGCCCCCACCAGCTCAGCCCCTACTCGGGGTCCACACAGGAGAGGACACAGCCATGCAGCCAGACCATAGCCAGGCAGCTCCTGAAAGGCCAGGTGGCAGTGGAAGTGCCTGGGCCAGCGTGGAGGTGCCCAACCGGGTAGAGGCCCCACAGACCGAAGGAAAGAAAGGCAGGCTGGAGGGCAGGAGCACCAAGACGCATGCTAGTGACGCCAGCACTTAGGAGGCCAAGGAAGGAAGATCTCAAGCTTGAGGCCTGTACAATTTAGTGAGCTGTCTCAAGGAAAAGGACTGGGGATGTGGTGCAGCTGGAACACCTGCCTGGTACTTGCAAGGCCCCATTTCATCTCCAGGGGTACAAAACAGGGGACAAGAGAGAGAGAGAGAGAGAGAGAGAGAGAGAGAGAGAGAGAGAGAGAGAGAGAGAGAGAGAGAGAGAGAGAGAGAGAGAGAGCACGTGCGCATGCTGCAGCCTCCTAACTGCTGGAATTACAGGCATGCGCAGCCACACCTGGAGAAAGTACAGCTGAGGCATCAGCTGCTTACTGCAGGACCCAGGTGTGTCCCAGAAGCACTGTGGTAGACAAAGCAAGAAAATACTGGTCTTGAGTCTGGGCGTGGTGGCGCACGCCTGTAATCCCACGAGGAGGCAGAAATCCGGAGGATCACTATGAGCCTGAGCTGCATAATGAGATCCTGCGCACATGCACGCACACACACACCCCTTACAAAAAATAAAACTGGTCTGAGACAGAGGTTAAAAGGTGTTGGATTGCTTGGTGACTGCACCAGACATCAGGAATAGATTATGCAAAGCTGTTTCTATTATCATACAAGGATGTTATTTTGGCTTCTATCAGAAAACATTAGTTTTCCAGTCATTTTTGTTTGAGGCAGGGTCTTGCTATGTAGCCCAGGCTGACCTCAAACTCAGTGATCCCCCTGCCTGGGCGTCCCAAGTGCTGGGAGTATATGTCACTGGGGTTTCTGTTTTTATGACTAGACTAGGCCTTCCTCCCTAAAGCTGCACTTCAACCCAACTCCTCCCCAGACAAAGCCCAACAAAGAAGTTGTCAGCCAACTTACCACTTTAAGAGCTGAAATTGCTGCGAAATACGGGGCCCCCGTGTACCTGAAAGGAATAGAGTCACAACTTCCATTCCAACCAATGACACGTGGCCAACAAAGGCCAGGAACACCCTTCTTGGATGCCACTAGCAGCCAGGATGTGGGAGGCGGCTACAACTGTGGCACTTGAGGCAGTGTGCTGGGAGCGGAACCTGAAGGTGGCACTGGGCCCTGTGTGATGAGGTGCAGGTAGACTGGGTGTCCTCAGGGAGGAGGAGGCAAGGTGATACCAGCTCTCTTTCATGGGCATCAGGAAGGGCTCCTGTAGCATTGGCAGCGCTGCAGATGCAGGCCGGAGGGGCTGCCCAGGACTTACCAAGCCGCTGCCTACCCCCCAGGTTCTCCCTGCTGGTAGCACCCGAGGAAGTGGAGCCCTGCGGACTCGGCTCGCACCCTGCAGAGGGTCTGGGTGTCACCTCTCCACACCCTTCCTCACTTCCAGCATCCTGCCCTGGGCATCACCCAGTACCTGGAACTGGGTATGGTATACACTGCTTCAGTCCCAGACTGCAGGTGGCTGAGACAGGAGGATCCCAAGCTCAGGTGTAGCCCAGGCAAGTTAGTGACTCAGTGTGACCTTGTTTCAACACACAGCTGGGGATGTAATCCTGCGCAAAGGCTCTGGGTTAACCCCAGTACCACAAAACAGCCACTACAGACACTGTCACACTGTTAGGGAACAACATCTGGTTCCATATTTATGATCAATGTGCCTAGCCACATGTAAAGTGGCTCAAACTGCAGAGTAGGCAAAGCAGTGTCACCTACTGGCACAGTGAGCAGAAGCAAACAGCAGCCAGGTCAGAGAAGCAGCCAAAGGCAGGCGGCACCAGGCCCAGCAGCAGCCAGGAGCGTACATGGCCTGGAAAGTGCAGGCCGTCCAGTGGCCCCAGGCTCAAGTGGGCTGAGAGCTTTCACCCAACCAAGAGGACAGGACTGGACTGGCAGGAGCCAGCTACAACAGAGAAGCAGGGAACAGAAACAGGGAGCACCTAGGGGAAGGACTGTGGGGCTCACACTGATGGACAGACAGACACCAACCAGTAAACAAGCCAGAAAGCCAGCTGGTGGCACTTACTCCTGGCAGCCTCCAACGACGCCGATGCGGCCGGCCTGGCCCTTGTGCCGCCCGAATGTCAGGGGCGGCACGATACTCCTCACCAGCTGGAAGGTGTCGTCCATCCCCTTTACTGTATGTGCCCTGTGCAGCAAGAACATCCTCTGTGCAACTGGAAAACAAGGTGGGAGCCGCTCAGAGGCAGGCGGCCAGCTGCTGGTGGCCAGGAGTCCCAGCTTCTACAGGTTCAACCCACAGCTGCACCATTGCAAATTACACAGGGACTCTAAGTGCCGAGGAGGCGGCCTCCGCTTGAAATGTGGCAGGCACTTCAGGACTACCTGCCCCTGGGAGCTTCATCCACTAGGAAGCGTGCTGATGCCAGCAGTACTGCCCAGGCCCCTTCTCTTCCTTGTCCCCAACGAGGGCACTGTGTGCCCTGCTCTAGCCAGAGGCCTGACGGGGGCCCTCCACTCTCCCAAGCTCATTTCTGGAGTAACCTCAGGTGGCATTTGAAATGCAGCACATATTTAAATGGGGCTCAAAGTGGCATTTTATAATAACTGCATCCTCCAGATGGCTACATTTTAAATTAACCTTACTTGGCTCAGCGCAGCCTGACAAACACAAAGTCCTGAGTTCAATTCCTGCTACCAAAAAAAAAACAAACCAAACCAAAACAAACCCTTAAAACAATTCAAATTGGGCCAGCCAGCTCAGCAGATTAAAGGGCCTGCTTAGGCAGACGCAGGGGAAGGGGTTTGTGTGCTATGCCAGCCCTGCCCCTAGGGAACATTGAGACAGCGATTGAGACTGGGTGCAGGGGCATGCACCTGTAATCCAGAGCATAGGAAGCTGAAAACAGAAGGATCACTAGGAGTCTGGTCTATGTAATGAGACCCTGTACTAAATACATTAAAAAAAATTAGAAAAAAACAGTTCAAATCAATATATGCTGATATATTCTGTAGTAAACAATGAGTAAATAAAAAAGCATATATTTTCTCTAGTATTTTTTATTTTTAGGTTTTTAATGTTTTACTGATTTATTTGGTATAGGGTCTCACTGCACAGCTTATACTTCTAGTACCCTCCTGCCTCAGTCTCCCCGCACTGGTATCACAGACACGCGCCACCACCCTTGGTTTTGCTGGCCAGCACAGTGTGGCTGGGCTTTTGGGGACAGTGTAGCATGTGGCACAGAGGACTGAACCTGGGTCCTTGTGCTTGCCAAGCAGATGCTTAAGACTACAAAGCTATCTCCTCGTCCCTTTTCTCTGTAATTAAGGGATATCTGACAATAAACAGTATTTTCTCTAATAAAGTACTTGATTTTTTTTTTTTTGAGGCAAGGTCTCTGTCATACAGACTGGTCTCAAACTAACAGCAACCCTCTTGCCCTCTTGCCTCAGATTATGCTGGGATTATAGGGGTGCCTCATCACATCAATGTCTTTTCTTTCTTTTTGGCAGAGCTGGGGATTGAACTCAAGCCCTTGTACTTGCCAGGGAAATGCACATCAATGTCTTTAACCTGCTCAATGGGAGACTAGGCAGCTCCTGGCTACTCTTTCTTCCACAACTTTTAAGCTCCAGGCCAGCCTGGGAAACTTGGCAGGACTCTTGTCTCAGAACACAACTTTAAAGGGGTTGGGACACAGCTCAGGTAGAATGCCTGCCTGACATGTACAGGGTCCTAGGTTCAATCCTCTGTAACAATAGCAAAGCACTGCTCTCAATTATCCCAGCAACTGAGAAGGCCAAAAGCAGACTCAGCTCTCCAGAGGAAAGATGCTTCGTCTTTTGACTTTTCTAATTTTACTTTTTAAGTCCACAAAATATTCATCAGTTATTTTCCTCATACACCAGAGGGAACCGGATGCCGTCTCACTGAGCCAAGTTGCTCAGGCTGGGCTGGAACAAGCGATGCTCCTGCCTCAGCCTCACGGGGCGCTGAGACATGACAGTCTTTTAAAAAAAAGGGTTTTTTTTTTAAAAAAACAGAGAGAAGCATTGTGCTGGGGGCCAGCTGCTCAGAGGCCGAGAGAGACGCCAACTGCTGCTTCTCAGCAACTTCCGGCTAGCTGCAGCCCGAAGCCGCTGGGAACCTGCAAGCCCTGGGACTGAGCCTCTCTCCTCGCGACACCTGCTGACTGGCTGCTTCCACCAGTACGACAGCACCTGGACTGCTACCATGAACTCTGAGGTCAGCGCCACACAGTGACAACCTGCACAGGATGGCCACTGGGTCACACTTGCTGCCCAGCACTGTGAGGCTGCCAGAGCCCCGCACCTGTCCAGGGTGCTGTCCAAGTCCAGAACCGCAGCTGCCCTGGACTGGCTGGGGATCTGTGCCCCCCCAATCCCACAGGTGCGTGCCTGGACCAGGGGCCAGGCGTGGTTCCCAAACCAGCATTCCAGCAACTGCTTCAGGTGGTGCTGAGAGACGCTTATGCTACTGAACGCCTCTCCTTGCCGCTGCACAGGGACAGCCCATCCCTTTCACAGCTCTTTGACACCAAAGAAAGTGTGCAGACATGAGCATGTTTTCATCGTCATCACATAAAAGAGACACATTAAATGCTTTGTGTGTTTACGTCCTAACAGGCACACACACTGTCACTTTAGCCTCCACAAACTTTCTGCCTGAAAATGGACATTCAGAAAGACAGCAAAACCTGGGCACAGTGGTACATGCCTATTACCCCAGCAGTGAGGAGGCCGAGGCAGGAGCGCTGTACCCTTTGAGAGCAGCCGAGGCTGACCTACATAGTAAGACTCAGAAAATCAAAAGATTTTTCAAAGTTTTCATAAAAATATGAGGTGTGATCCAAACTGGTTAAATTTAAAAAAAAAAATATTATGGTATAGCACATTGCCACAAAATCCCCTCAAAATATTCCCCTGGCTTCAAGCACAATTAACTGACTGTCCGGCCTCTTCCTGCAGCAGCTCTGGAGTCCTCTCCTGAGTCTTTAGTCACACTGCTCTGGCAGTCTTGGTGTCCTGAGTTAGTCCAAAATGTTTCCCCTTCACAGTCATCTTGACTTTGGGAAGAGCCAGGAGTCACAGTGAATAAGGTGATCTGGTGACTAAGGTGGACGGGGACAGAGGGTCAGGTTTTCACAAGCCTGCCGCTCTGCTTGGCGGCACCTGGCAGCAGCGCTCATTGCAGCTGTTGGTCACAGCTCAGTTAGGGCACTCAGGAGCGCACCAGGGCTGCTGCACAAGTGGCCAGAACGACAGCAGGAGTGTGCTCAGAGGGAGGGGATTCACAGCAGTGCCTTTTATTGCCATAAATTTAAAAAAAATGTCTGAAGTCTGAGACAGGATGATCACCATGAATTCAAGGCCAGAATGAACTGCACAGTGAGACCCTGCCCCCCAAAGACACTGCAAAGGCCACAAGAACTACAGCTTAACCTTCCATTCCGTGCCTGAGTTGCTGCACAAATAGGACAGTATGACTAGTGATGTCAGGAAGGCTTCACTATACCACCTAGTCAGGAAGGAAAATCAGGGACAGAATACGAGAATTAGGAACCCATCATCAAAAGCCTTCCAGAAGAATGAGATTTTGTGTTTTCTTGTTGTTTTGTCTGAGACAGGGTCTCCCTTTGTTATGCAGCTCAGGCTGGTCTTGAGCTCACTTTGTAGCCCAAACTGTCTCAAACTCACAGTATCCTCCCGTCTCAGCCTCCCGAGTGTTGGGACTACAGGCGTGTACCATGTCTGGCTGTACTGAAATTGTTTTTAAGCTAGACAGGTTCAGTGGGTGACTACACTTGTCTTCACCATGGCAGGGTGCCAAGCACTGCCCTTGCCCCTGTGGCAACAGAAACGTCTCAAGAAGACCCCAAATGTCTCTTGGGGCGCAAGCTTGGCCCTGGTTGAGCAGAACATCAGAGATGCTTGTGTCATTTTAGCACCTTGAAACATGCCAGTATAAGGTATTAATTGTGATCTGAGAAACTAGAAGAAACAACTTAGGGGCCGGGGAGATGGCTCAGTGGAATAAGTGCTTCCCTGGCAAGCACAAGGACCTGAGTTCAATCCCTGGTTCTGCCAAAAGCAACAACAAAAAAAGACAAATGTAGAAGAAACAACTTAGTCAGATTTCAATCTGTGGATGCTAGAAATGAACATTTAGGGGCCAGGGGGATGGCTCAGTGGAATAAGTGCTTTCCTGGCAAGTGCAAGGGCCTGAGTTTGATCCCTCGTTCTGCCAAAAAAAAAAAAAAAAAAAAAAAAAAAAAACTAAAGAAATGAACATTTACCGGCATCTAGCTCACCGAATGGAAATGACTCCTTCACAGACTGCTTGGTGAGCTTGGATTTCTTCCACAGGAAGCACCATGCCACCAGGTAGAGCATCGGCAGGAAGTCTTGCCCGCCCCTCGCATGGGACCTGATCTCACACACATGCACAGTTTTAGCTCAAAGGTCAGGCCCTGGCTAAGGTTCTGTGGACAAGTTCACGTCAAAAGGGCAAGCTCCAAACCAATACTTCGTGACCCATCCTCTGTACTCTGCCTACCAGCAGAAACATGGCTATGACAGAGCTGGCACAAACAGCTGCATCCATGGAGACCAGCCATTGGCAGAACAGCTGCGGAGCTGGCCAGCCTGGAGCCTGAGGGCACTGCGTGGAAGTGCCCCTCCCCACATCAGGCACACTGACAGCAAAAGCTGGGTACCTGTCAACCAGGGGCTGGAGGAGGAGGGGACTTGTCACCCCATGCAGATGCAATGGCCCGGCAGCACCCTTCACAGGAGGGTGCAGACAGGAGATGTGCCAGGCCGGCGCCCACATGCCCGTGGACCACAAAAAACCTTTACAGCAAAAGCACTTTTCGTTAAGCAGATGAGGACGTTCACGTATGCTCCTCTCTTTACATCCACAGAAGCGTTATTCGAACACTAGGATGCAGGGAGCCAAGGACAAGACAGGTGTTGGGGCCACCTTCTAGACGTCTACCCAAGATCAAGTATTCTGGGTCTGGGTTTCTGTGGTAGACTTTTGTGAGACAGGGAGTCACTGTGTAGCCCAGGCTGGCCTGAGCTCACAGCAACCTTCTGCCTCCGCCTCTCGTGTGCTGCAATCACAGGCCTGCACCACTGTGCTTTTTTTTCTTAAAGGCCTTGCTCTGTAGTTCAATCTGGACTTGAAATATGTAGCCTAGGCTGCCCTGGAACTCACAGAAGTCCTTTTGCCTCAGCCTCTCAGTGCTGGACCTACAGGTGTGCCACAATGACTGACCAGGTTAAAGGTTAAACACAGTAATTTGATGAACCACCACTGCAAGTCACCTCTCTCCTGTTGGATAAACACCGTGACTTCAGGAGGGGGGTGTGCACCAGCAATCCTAGCACTTGGGAGGTTGAGGTAAGGAGAGTTACCATGAATTCAAGGCCAGCCTGCACTCAGTACAAGCCTGCAGTCCCAGCACCTGGGAGGCTGAGGCAGGATTTCATCCCAAGCAATTCATAACCAATCTAGGCAACACAATAAGACCCTATCTTAAAAAACAGGAGGGATGGGGAAGCTAATGATTTGTGGATCTGGGGACAGTGAGCATCCTCCGAAAACAGAATTGCTCTAAGATTTGCCATAAGGAAGGTTCTCAAATGAAGGCATTTTTTAAAATTATTCTAAGAGCACAACGTAAACCATAGCCTTTTGTATGTAATTTGAAAAGCTCAGTGCTAGATATCAAAAAGCACAGCACCTATGATCAGTACAAGAGGAGGTGCCTCTGGGATACAGACTCCTCACTGCCAGGCCAAGAAGTGCTTCCTTCCACGCAAGTGCTCACGGCCAAGGGTGGCGGGCAGCATCTGACACAGCCAGGGCCAGAGCCCGGCAAGAATAAACAATGAAGTGCAGTGACTCAGAGGCATAGGGGAGCACTCCTCGCTAACAGCCATTTTTCTCTGACAAACACAGAAACAGGCCAGAGACCTATGAAAACGCCAGTTAGTGAAGGACAAGCAGTGCCACAGCCTAAACGCAGGGCAAGTGCCCCACTGCTGTGTCGCACCACTGCCCTACAAGGTCTGGCTAAGTTGCCCAAGCTGGGCTGCAGCGTGTGATCCTCCTGCCGTGGCCTCTGAAGTAGCGGGAACTTATCACGAGCAGCCAAGCAATATTATTTTACCAAAACGCTGTCACTGGTAGGCATAAAACCCACTAACCAAAACAGTCAAATCTTTTTCAAATGCCATCTGAAAACCACTTGGGAAGAAAATAAAGTACTGTCAAGAAATACAGCACTTGAAGTAGAGCCCTATGCATGCATTCTGAGACATCACCTGAGATAAACAGCTTCTGTCACTAAAAGGCCAAGAAAGGGTAAATGTCCAATACTTCCTAGTGGGACAAGTTTCAGCTGGCTTCTGACCACAGGCCACTTGGATTATCTATGGAAGGACTTCATTATATAAACACCACTCTGGATCTGGGAAAACAGGTCAAGTCTGTCTGGGGTTCCTTGGGCTGCACTGCTTTCTCCTGCCAAAAGTGCTTTAGGTTGATTGAATTATAAGCTACTATATGTGATAGTGAGCCTCAGGTGAACCCCAGATGGCTTCAAATTCTAAGGCCTACAGCTCTACCTGCTTTTTGGTGAAAGTTTAGCAAATCAACCTAGTAATGACACTTGTAAATAGTATTGTAATTGCCAGGTGTGGTGGTGCACACCTGTAAACTCAGCACTTTGGGAGACTGAGGCAGGAAGATCTCTGAGATCAAGACCAGCCTGGACTACAAAGTGAGCTCAAAGCCAGCATGAACTGCATGCAAGACCCTGTCTCAAAAAGACAAAAACAAAACTAAACAAACAAACAAAAACCAAAATAGTACTTTAATTTAAGGCAAATAATAAAAAGTATCTAATACTGTGGTGCTTTGAAGTCCTCCCTGATGGCCAAGCCAGACTCTAGGACCCCTCTGGGTAATTCAGAGCGAGTAAGCAGGACTGCAAAGCAAAGAGCCACCAAAGGTGCCTTCAGCTACAGACTGACCACCACCGGAGAGGGGGAGGGAGGCTGCAACGGCAAAGTGGGCGTTTTTGTTTTTTCTTTTTGTTATCTGGACTGGCCCTCAGGACCTCACACTTGCCAGGCAGGCGGTGCGCTGCTGAATTACATCCTGGCCACCTAAACGGGGAGCCCCGTTTTACCATCTCAGCCTCTTCCTAGCGGGCAGAGCGGCTAATCACGTTCTCAGAAAAATAACCACCGTGTATATGTTCCATACAAAGATGGAAAATGGCTCTCCATAGCAAGAATGAGACACTACAATACGCTGCGTAGGGGAGGTGATAAATTAATAGCCACAGTATAGCCAGAAGAAGAAAAGGCCATACCGAGATGAGGGCCTCGAAACAATTATCCACTCGTTCAGTTCATGCCTATATTCTCCCTACGCAGGATAGCCTAGGAGGAGCCAAATGAGGACTTTTCAGGTCCAAGTGCTAGAGCTGGCTCTGGGGGATCTGCGGGTCCGATGGCACCGGACCTAACGCCCTTCGCGAGGTCCCCCGGGCACGCGCTCAGGCCCGGGCAGCGCATCCGGGCCTTGGCGCTTCTAGCATGGAAGCTGCCCTGCTCCAGTCCCGCGACCTGCGACCCGCGGCGGGTCCTACAGCTCTGGGCCTGCGCAGCCCGAACGCCTCGCTCGGCCCTGCTGGACCGGGAGCCGGGGCGCGACGGGACGAGGGGCCGCAGGCACGCGGGCTCCCGCTCTCCGCCCCAGTCCCCGCCGCCGGGTACCCGAGTCCAGCGGCGGCCCGTAGAGCGCCAACGCGGCCGCGAGCAGGGCCACGACGGCAGCGACGGCCGCTGCGGCCCCCGCTCCCAAGCGCGCAACCATCTCTCGGAAGGCCGGGTCCGCCTTACGTCGCCCGCAGGTCCGGATTGCCACACAGCGCAGGCCCACGGCCATCCGGCGGCTTCCGGGTTCCCGGCGGCCCCTGCGCCGCAGCCCTCCGAACCTACTCGCCGCTCGGCCCGCAGCTTCGGCCAGCGGCCTCCGGTCCGGGTATCCCGGCCTCCTCCGCGAGCTGAGCCCAGCTTCCCGGCGGCCTTTGCGCGGGTGGCGGAGGCCGGCTCCCAATTCGCGTTAGCAGGGCGCTCGCCCCACCCCTGAGCGGGCCTTCACCAATCGCACCCTGAGTCAGATGATTGATAAGCACAACGTCCAATCCGGCGTACCACTATCCGCCCACTTTTAACCGTGGTCTTTACAGAAAATAGCGGAGATAGAAGACTCTTCTGCGCCAGAACGTCCCAGAGTTGGCCTTGGACCTCAGAAAGTAGGTGGAGTAATAGATCTTTTGCCGATGAAAAGCGTCCCAAGAGATGGAAGGAAGTGGGACAGAGGGGAAGGGAAAGTAAAAAGAATGCGTTGCGTTCACGTTCAGCTCCTACAGGGTTGTGATCATACGTACTGCGAACTAAAACTAAAACCAAAATAAATAAAAATTAGTTTTAAAAAAAGCAGGTGGAGTGCCCTGAGGCCAGCTACACTGACCAAATAGATCGTGTGCCTTTTTCTAAAAGCTGGCCCTACCGAGCTCTCCCCTGAAATCCAGCTGGGTCTCTCCCGAACTAATCCCTGAGCGCAGCTCCCACCACCTTCCTAGTCTCGGTGACCGCTCCATCACTGCGCCTGCCGCAGGCCCCCCGGTTTCTCTTTTCCCTCGAGCCCCTCCCCTTTGCTGCTTCTCGCCTGCATTGCTACCCTGCCTGACACCGCCTTCAGGATAGCCCACTTCATGGCAATGGCCTGTGTTTGTTTCCTAGGACTGTGGGGGCAAAGTGCCAAAAGCCAGTCTTAGCAGAAATACAGTGTCTGGCCAAGACTCAACCGGGCTGTTACTGCTGCCACAGCCACCACCACCATGGCTCAGTACAAGGGTGCTGCGAGCGAGGCTGGCCGCGCCATGCACCTGATGAAGAAACGGGAGAAGCAGCGCGAGCAGATAGAGCAAATGAAGCAGCGCATCTCGGAGGAGAACACTGTGAAATCCAACATCGACAAGAAATTCTCTGTACACTACGACGCCGTGGAGGCGGAGCTTAAGTCCAGCACTGTGGGCCTCGTGACTCTGAATGACATGAAGGCCAAGCAGGAGGCACTGGTAAAGGAGCGGGAAAAGCAGCTAGCTAAGAAGGAGCAGTCAAAGGAGTTGCAGCTGACGCTGGAGAAGCTGCGGGAGAAGGAACGCAAGACGGAGGCCAAGCGGAAGATCTCAAGCCTGTCCTTCAGGCCTGAGGAGGAAGAGGAGGGGGAAGAGGGAGGGGAGGCTGCACTGGATGAGGAAGAGCTGGCAAGGGAAGAGATCACTAGGAAGAAAAGGAAGTTAGGGAAGAACCCCGATGTGGACACGAGCTTTCTGCCTGACCGAGACCGTGAGGAAGAGGAGAACCGGCTGCGGGAGGAGCTGCGGCTGGAGTGGGAAGCCAAGCAGGAGAAAATCAAGAGCGAAGAGATCGAGATCACCTTCAGCTACTGGGATGGCTCAGGGCACCGGCGCACCGTCAGGATGAGAAAAGGCAACACCGTGCGACAGTTCCTGCAGAAGGCCCTGGAGATCCTGCGCAAGGACTTCAGCGAGTTCAAGGCGGCTGGAGTGGAGCAGCTCATGTACATCAAGGAAGACCTGATCATCCCTCACCATCACAGCTTCTACGATTTCATCGTCACCAAGGCGCGGGGCAAGAGTGGGCCACTCTTCAACTTTGATGTTCACGATGACGTGCGACTGCTGAGCGACGCCACCATGGAGAAGGATGAGTCCCATGCCGGCAAGGTGGTGCTGCGCAGCTGGTACGAGAAGAGCAAGCACATCTTCCCGGCCAGCCGCTGGGAACCCTACGACCCAGAGAAAAAGTGGGACAAGTACACAATCCGCTGAGCCGGGGAGGTGGTACAGCCTCCGTGGCTATACCACAGACCCCAGGGCTGTCCTTACTACGTCCTTCAACTGTACAGAGCCACATGTGTCAGTGCTGGAGGCTGACTAGTCAGTTTATTTAGCTTGAAAACAAAAAAATAAAAAAGACATATTATCTCATAGTGCTGGAGGCCCTGAGTCCAAACTCAAGGTAAAGGCGGGGTGTGCTGTCTAAAGGCTTGGGTAAAGGTCGGTGTGCTTGGCTAGCTTTGGGGTGGTGGTCAGGTATTCCTTTTCTGCTCCAATGTATGCCTCCATGGTCATGTGACAATGTCCCTGAACCTTATCTTTACATTTCCTTTCTTTTTTCTTTTTGTCATTTTGAGGCAGGATCTTGCCACGTGGTTCAGGCTGGCCTTGCACTCACTTTGTAGCTTCAGGTTGACCTCCAACTTGCAAGGGTCCTCCTGCCCGAGCCTCCCAAGTCCTGGGTGACAGGTGTGCACCACCAAGCCCGGCCTCCCCTTCCTGATGAGGAGTTCAATCACACTGCATTAGGGTGCATCTTAAATTGATCATCTACAAAGATCCCTGCTCCCAAATAAGGTCTTATTTATAAGGCTAGGGATTGGGATTTCAGCCTATTGGTGATATTAAGTAATCTATAACACCAGGAAAGGTTGCCTCTGCTTTTCAGTAGCGACAGAAAATCTTTTCTTTTTCATCTTTTTAGGCCCCTGCAGTGCTTGCCATGGGAGCCTAGCGTTTCCCCTGCTCCAGACACCACCACTGAGCTACATCTCCAGTTGCAGAATGTTCTCTCACAAGTAAAAGCCAGGCTGCAGCAGGCCACTGCACTGAGTTGTCTTTCCCATGTCACTCGGAATAGAGTCCAGCCCGGTCCTGCAGCCCCCAAGGCCTTAGTCTAAGCCGCCCTTCCGCCCATCATGCTGTTTCTGGATCTCAGCACAGCTGTTGTCTTTCCTGCTGCTGGGGCTTGGCTCAGCTGTGCTCTATGTAGTCAAGCAGCTCCCAGCCTCCCGCAGAGGGTTCATTTGTGGCTGTCCGTGTCACAGTGAGGTGCAGGCTCTTTTTGTTCCATCCCAGATTCTCAGTGCCCAATGCCTCCTGGAGTGGATGAATTCCCATTCTCTCCCACCCTCCTGACACAATTAAGTCACGAAGTGGAGCTTTAATTCTGAGTTAACAAATGCATGTAATCGTGTCTTGGTCTCTCTCTTGGATACCTTGTAATGCAGCCTGGCCTCAAAATCATTACATGGCCCAGGCTGACCTCCAACTAAAGAGCTCCTCCTGCCTCAGCCTCCCAGTTGCTGGGGTTACAGGCATGCACCAAAATGTGCGGCTAGGTATATCTTATTTTTTTAAGGTGTTGCCTATTCAAGACAGCGCACAGAAATCAGTGAACACAGTAGAGGCCATGTAGCCGTTAGCCTCCCCAGTGGGCCTGGCGTGTTCACCCTGGGCTGGGAGTGGTGCATAGGTTCTGAGGTATGAATACAGATACAGCAGGTGGCCCTTTGCCAGGCTGGCACAGACCTCACCAGTGTGCATCCAGAATTGGAGCCAGTGGGCCATTGGTATGATTTGTGTATAGGTTTCCCCCTCAAAGCCACAAGCGGTCTTGGGGCAGCTTTTGGAGTTTGTGATTGATTACTGTGGGTTTGGGTGCTTCACCTACCCTGGGGCAGGCAATTTGCATTACAATGTAAAGTGGGAAGAGAAACTAGCAGGCTTGAGCTGCTGCTTCCTCTCCCTTGTGCTCCTGCTCTTTGCCATTGCCATGAAAGGTTGCTTTCTGCTATGTGCTGCTCTGCTTTGGAGCCAGCTTAATATGGACAGAAACTTCCAGTAACTGTGAGCTAAATAAACCTTTCCTGCCTTCATTTTGGGTGTCGGGTGTTTGTCCCAGCAACGAGAGAAGAGTAACTGAGATGGTCATCAGTGCCGTGCAGCAACCGGCCTGCTACCTTAACTGGCTCCTGAGGCAGAGGAGAGGCAGAGGGGCAGAGGCAGAGGTGAAGAACTTGCCCAACAGAAAGACCATCTTAGCTCAGAATGCTGCTCAAAACATTGCTATCAAGCCTGTCCTGCTCCAGGTCACCCTCCAGTGTGCTAGGAGGGCTCTTTGCTTAGTGTTTAGTGCCCTCTACTGTCCTGGGTGACTGTGCTTTGAGGTGTCCCCTGGCGGTGACAGTAGGACCCACAAACCCTGCAGATTGGCCCAGAACTAATAGCTGCAAGTTGTCCTGCCTTGGGCCCGGGGTCCTTAGCAGGCCTGGTCTTTCCCATTTCCCGTGAAGTGGAGTGCAGTTCAAGTCGACCCAGGAGAAGGTCAGCCCAGGTCTGCAGAGGGTGGTGGGCATGGCCTCTCGAGGTATGAGGAGGAGCGACGGCCCTGGCAGGCTCACGGTTCTGAGGCCGATGGGGGTCAAGGAGTATGCAGCATCCTCACGGGGTTTCCTGCGCAAATGAACCACATCCGTGAGGGCTGGGCCGTTGTCCCCAGCACAAGAGTAAGACTAGGGCAGAGACTTGGGTACTCCGGCAAGGGGCACTGGCGCCGGTGCCTGCTGCTCACGGGTCGTGTTAGCCAAGTGCTGCGCTCTGCATCTTGCTGGCGGCAGTTCTGACCCGCATTGTACCCACCTCCTGATTTTGCTTTTGCTTCATAAGCTTCCATTGGGGGGGGTGCCAGGCAACCCCCTCGGGGTTCCTCCTGTCTCTTAGGAGCTGTTCCATCCCCCATTGTTTTTCCCCAGATCTTTTCCTATGCTTAGCCTCTTGCTCCTCAGAATTTATTCTTCAGGTTAGGGCACTCAGAGTTCCTCGTAGCTGACATTTGGCATTGTAGGACTTCCACTTGTATCTCCTGCATCACCCAGAGGACTAGATGAATGTCACCACCAGGCTGCAGGCTGCAGCCACAAGGAATGCTGTCCACCTCACTCTGGTGAGATGATGTCCCGGGACTTCTACATGGGGGTGGGCCTGCCCTCTTCCTCCTCCCCTCCCCTTCTCCTTCCCTTTTCTCCTCCTCCCCCTTCTTTTCCCCCTCTACTTCTGTACCCCCTTCCTTCCCCTCCTTCCTCCCTCCTCCTTTTCCTCCTCTTTTTTTTGAAGACAGGTCTTATTCTGTAATCTAGGCTGGCCTTGGATTCACTGTAGCCCAGGCTGCCCTTGAACCTGCAGTGACCTCTTTCCTCAGCCTCTGGGTTCTGGGGTGACAAGCCTGCCCCCACACGCCCCAGGGACACTTATCTGCTTTACACTCAGCCTGCTACTCTGGTGAACCCCAGGCTGAGACTCCATCAAGAGTGGGTTCTCTTTGCTGTTCAATAGTGCCCGGTTCCAGGGCGGAACCCGCTCAGCCTCCGCTCTGGGGATGTGTGTGGGTTGTTCTGAAGTAGGTGGCCACAGACCGTCCGGGAACTGCAGGTCAGTGAGGGCTTCCAGCTCCCTGCTCTTTGCCAGGCAGTGTGGGTGAAAAGCTTTCTGTGTAACTCATCCCTAGAAGAGAAGCAGTAATCCCAGGGTTTGGAAGGCTGAAAACAGGAGGATCACAATGAGTCCTATCTGTGTAGTGAGACCTTGTAGACTCTACTAAATACAAAAAGGAAAAAGAGGGGCCAGGGAGATGGCTCAGTGGAATAAGCACTTCCCTGGCAAGCATAAGGGCTTGAATTCAACCCCCAGTTCTGAAAAAAAAGAAAAAAAAAAGAAAAAGAAAAGAGAAAAATAAGCTTAGATGTGAGAAGGCACAGGCTTCTCAGCCATGGAGAGAACAAGCAAGATTCTAAAGGAAATAGAACTGTTAAAGTTGTCTCAGAAGTGTGGGAAAAAATAAAAAAAATTCAGGTGTAGAGGAATACGTAAAAATTCCAGAGGGCTGGGGAGATGGCTCAGTGGAATAAGCACTTCCCTGGCAAGTGCAAGGGCCTGAGTTCAATCCCGGGTTCCGCCAAAAAAATAAAACTTCCAGAGCTCAGCCGCTATTTATTTAAGGGCCTGGGGCACACTGAGCCAGCTATTGAGACTCTGCATGGTGGCACACCTGTAATCCCGGCGCTGGGGAGGCTGAAAAGCAGAAAGGGTCACTTCGAGTTGGATCTACTAGTGAGACCCTGTACTAAATACATTTAGAAGAGAAGCAGACTGGTGCACGCTGTATTCCAGCTTTCTGAGCTGAGGCAGGAGGAGTTCAGGCTCAAGTCTAGTCTGGGCAACTTAGTAGCACAATGAGACCCTGTGTCAAAACAAAAAAAATGGTTCAAAGGGGGCACTGAGCTGTAACTCCATGCAAGGGCCCTGGGTTCCATCCTCAGTTCCGCAAACATAGATCAAAGTGCGGGAGAGGACCGACTTCATCCTGCCCATGCCCCCTGCGTGGAGCTCCCACCCACCCCACTCCTTCCCTGCAGAGACCTCTCCCTGTGCTGTGCACCAAGGCCTAGTGCCTTGCCTGAAGTCTACCAAAGGCACAGATTCCTTGGAGCACCAAGACCTGGCTCCCTGAGGTCAGACGGATAGATGGGCAGGTAGGTATGTCAGTGGTGAGTGGACCAGCTCGGGGAGGGATGGCTGGATGGCTGGACAGAGGGATGGATGGATGAATGGATGGATAGGTGGGTAGAAGAGTGGTTAGTGGAAAGACTAGAGGATAGATGGTCAGATCAGCCGACAGATGGATGGAAGGTGGATGGGTGGTTGGTTGGGTGGGTGGGTGTGTGAACAGGCAGACAGATGGGTGGATGGACTGCTGGCTGGCTGGCTGGCTGAAGGAATGAAGACATGAAGCAAATGGGGGAACTTGGAGTGCCATGACCACTCTGCACAGGACTCGAACCCTGAGGACAGTGGCTGGATGGCTGTGCTCCTGGATCTGGAGATCTGCCCTCCCCATTCCAGGGAGGAGGCACAGAGGTTTGCAGAAGCAAGCAGGCCCAGGATGCTGCTGGCAAAGACCTGGAAGCTTAGAAAGCAACAAGGAAGGGAAGAACTAATAAAAACGGGAAGAAACTCAAGGCGGGGCAGTGCCCTGAATTGCTGTGCATAAAAAAGGAAAAGTACCTCAAGGCAAGACAGGCAGCCTGCAGAGGGTCCCAGCACACCATGACCTGCAGGGCAGCAGGCTGTCTTCTGTGCTTGGGAAGCCATCATTCCCTGGGCTCCTCAGAAACAGCTCGAGTACTGGGGGTGGTGGCATATGCCTGTCACCCCGGCACTTGAGGCTGTCAGCAGGGTTGCTGGGAGTTCAGGGGTTGCCTGGGCTAGTGAGTTCAAGGCAGCCTGAGTTACAGAGTGAGACTGTGTGTGTGTGAGAGAAAGAGAGAGAGAGAGAGAGAGAGAGAGAGTGTGCCAGAGCTCGCAGTACCCCATATGATGACTGGGAGCAACTGTTCCTAGCAGTTTTTCTGCAACTCCTTTGGTCTCTATGAAGAGTGGTTATGGCATCAAACCCTGAGGGTTTTTTGAGGTAAACCTCTGATTTTACTCAGGTGATCTTCAGAACCTTACTTTGTTTTCTAAATCTCTCCACTTTCCTCCCTTCCAGAGTGTAGAATCTAACTTAATCTGTCTTGGTCTTACGGCTCATATCCAGAGGTCCCCCAAAGTTCCATGCCCTCAGAGGCAGGGCCTTTTCCAGCTAGATCAATATAGAGCATGCAGTGCCAGAATTCAGGGTTACAGCACTGAATTGGTCCCCTGGTTGGATTAGCAGATTTATGGGCGAGGGACCCCAAGGCCCTCCCTAGGTGGGGTGTAAAGGGAGGAGGGAAGGCAGGGTCCCTGCCAATGCTCATGCCTCCCGCCTGCCCTGCCATGGACTGTTTCTGGTCTGCGATGCCCCTCAGCTCTGCTGCCCTGCCTTGGAGCCCACTGGCTCTGGACTGAACCTCTGTGACTGTGACTGAAATAAACCTTTCCTCCCTCAGCATGGGGCATGGGGCACTGTCTTTCAGCAACGAGAAAGTAACTAGTAAGTCAGACCCCAGGTGACTTAATTAGCACCCTGGTCGCAAACCCTCTGCAGCAGGTAGAAATGAAGCCTGCAGGCTTTTCCAAGCCTCTCCTGGACCTCATCACTGCCTTGGCCCACTATAAAGAAAACAGAGCAGCCATCGTGTGGGGCCACACCTAGAATCCTAGTGCTCTGGGAAGCTGAGGCAGGTTCAGCCAGGAGGAGCAAAAGTTCAAGGCCAGCCTGGGCAACTTAGAAACTTAGCAACACACCACTGCTGAAATATTTTGTAAAAGCACTAGGAGTGCTGAGGCAGGAGGATTTTGGAGTTCCAGGGAGGGAGGAAGGAAAGAGGAGGGGAGGGAGCAGAGGAGGGGAGAGGATGGGAGGAGAGGACAGAAGAGGAGCAGAGAGGAACAGAGAGTACCACCCAGGCATCCTCCTGCCTCAGCCTCCCCAGTGCTAGGGGTACAGGCTGCCCCTCTGCCCCAGGCTATATGAAGGACACCTTCCTGTGAGTTGTGACCCTTTCCAGTTGTTTCAGCCATATGTAGACATAGGTGCTGGCATCCGCGCTATTTGTAGAACAGACCGTGTCAGACTATGAGGCCCTCAGGTTCAGGAGAACAGTGGATCTTGCACAAACTCAAAACGAACCAGTGACCTCAGACTAGGATTGGTACCAGGCCCAGAGCAGCTGGCCTCCAGCTCCCTAGTTCTCAGCCACCCTTCAGGCCCTGCGCTCCATGAGAGCTGCTGATCCGGCTCTGCAGGCTTTGTCTTAAGGAAGCTGCCCTGCTGTATCTCTGTCCCTAACACAAACAGCAAAGCTTTGAAGGTTAATTCAGGGAATAACACAGTGCTCACTTTGCTCCTTGTGCTGAGCTGTCTCCCCAGCCCCTTACAGTGCTCTGACGAGCACCTTTTTGCCAGGATAAGGAAACCCCTTTTATTCACTTTTAAAAATGACTTTAGAAAAATAATAAGGTAGAGCTGAGTGTGGAAGTGCACACCTGTAGTCCCAGCACTAGGAAGGCCGAGGCAGGAGGATCACTGTGAGTTCCAGGCTAGCTTGGGTCCATAGTGAGACCTTGTTGCAAAGGAATTAAAATATGACAAGGCTGGGGTAGCACCCAATGTAGCGCACGCACTTGCCCAGCATGCACAAGGCTGTGGGCTTGAGCCCTACGCTGTACTGCAAAAATAATAATGCAAATATTATTAACTTGTACAGATACATTTTCTGTCTCTGCTGACAGGATGATACCTGTCTCTTAATCAACTCACACCATCAACCAAACACTAGCTCTTCTGCCACAGACTCCTATAGTAACTCTGGATCAAATTCCCCTCTGTCTTGGTGCTTAATATTTTCATGCTCTGACAAACTACGAAGTTTATGCTGGCCTTGAACCCACTATGACACTCAGGCTGGTCTCAGACTCGCAGTGCTAGGAAGGCCGATGCAGGACGGTCTCTATCTGGGTCTCTATGTCTATTTCCACACTGTCTGTGTCACCAGTCTTTGCGGATTTGGCCTGTTGAGATAGCAAAGCTGACACAACCCAGCACCACCTTCAGGGGCCCCAGCCAGTGTCCCTCCTGGAGGCGCTGGGCTCTCTAGCACTGGCTGGGGGGGGGGGGGGCCGGGGCCTGCTGGCCTCCACCGAGCAAGTCAATTTGAAATCCTACCTGGACCTGTTTGCAGGTGTTAGGAGCAGCTGAGTGAGGCTGTGGTAAGCATGGGGTAGCTTCCACTGGGAAGCAGCAAGCTATCCAGAGCTCACTGCTGGTTCCTCTTATTCTCTGGGCTGTGCCATTTGTCACCTTGAAGAGATTTCCTACCAGTGAAACCCACAAATTGTGAAGGAAAGGTGTTCACCACCAGGCCTGGCTCCCTGTCAGAAGATGGGAGTGCCATGTGGAGGTGTGCAGGCAGCCGCAGTGCTCCGGGAGGAGCTCTGCAGGAAGTGTGGCGGGGGCAGGGGGTGCGGGGAAACAGCCCTGGCACAGGCTGGCAGTGTGGGGAAGAGGCATATCCCCATGGCGAGGACAGGGGGGGGATTGGCCACACACAGGTTGACCACAGTCCTAGGGTGGACGTGGCTGCAGGAGTGAATCACACTCAGCAGGAGGGGTCCAGGGAAATCACAGCCTGCATGTGGTATGATAGGAAAATGCAGCGAGTGCTTTGCTGTGAAAGACGTATCATAGGGAGAGACAACAAGCCACGAGTACCCTGCTCGCCTGTCTGCACTTCCAACACGCTCCTCCCATCATCCTTGCTGCCTCTGGCAGCAGCTCTGGGGACTCTTTCCCAAGGTCTTTAGCTGTGCTGTCCTGGCCTCATGTCCTAGATGGATTCAGCAGGTTCCCTTTCATGCTCATGCTGACCTTAGGGGAGACCAGAAGGCACGTGGTCCCAGGTCCCGTGATTAAGGGGGATGAGGATACAACACCTTGTTTTCACAAGCCTGCCTTTCTGGTGGATGGTGCCTAGCAGCGCCAGTCACTGGGTTTTTGATCACACATGGTAAAGACCAAGGAACAAGGACAGCAGAGCTGCTGCAGGAAGTAGCAGGAACTGAGTCTCAGGAACAGGTCTCTGAGTTGCACTGCCGACTGTCTGAGCTGGCAAGGGTCACTGACAATAAAGGAAGAAACCACAGTGGGGTATCAGTCAAAGGCCATCTTTGCTTAGAGCCTGAGGCCCTGGTGACAGTGACTGGACGGCCTGGGCTCCCTGCTCCAGTGTTCCTTGGTCACTGGGCTCAGCTCAGCTGCAGAAGCCCTGGGCAGTGCAAGTCCCTCTGTCCCTGAGGGTCTGCAGAGAGGACGATGTCCCTTGAGCCTCGGCTGCAAAGGCCAAGCCCACTCGGGAGTGTGGGCTCGCTGACATTGATTCACACAGGCCTTTCACCCTGGCCTGTGTGATATTCAGGGCCAGCCAGGCCCCTGGTAGGGACTGACAAGTATCTGTGCTAGCTTCCCTTGTCCTGGCTTCACCTTTATGGGGATCTAAACTGGCTGTAGCAAAATCATGTATCAGGAGTGAAAAGTGCACCTTGGCCATGGCCCTCACCCGGAGACAGCCGTGCCCCAGTGCACACGTGAATGCCAGCCCCTGTGATGGCCACTTCACTCTCAAAGGGAGACCTAAAAGCAGGCATCGAGCAGTTTTGGCTACACCAGGGAGAGCCCAGGGCCTTTGCACTAAGCTCCAGCCCAGCCCCTTGCTGTTTTCCATTCTGAGACAGGGTCTCTCCAGGTGGCTCCCACTTGCCATTTCTCTGCCTCAGCCTTCCAGAGTGCTAGGATTACAGATATGCACCATCAGGCCTGGTGGGGAAAGGATTTAAGTGGAAGAAGTCAGAGTAAAGTGTCTCCAAAGTCAGTGATTTCTCACGGTCACTTTCTGTAAAAGATGGGACAACTAAGATGCCGCCAGTGATGAGGCTGGGGGGACGGTCAGGTGGCAGTGGGGCTGCAGGCCGTGCCCCCGCACCACCATCCTGTGTGCTCCTGTCGTGGACCCTCCGCACTTGTCAGGACTCAGCGAAGGTGCAAGAGGAGCGTGTGTGGTGCGCACCTGCCTGTGATCCCAGCACCGCAGAAGGGTGAGGCAGGAGGAATACTGTGAGTTCAAGACTGTCCTGGCCTACATACAGAGCAAGACTGTCTCAAAAAAAGCAAAAACAAACAAATTGGAGACTATAAGAAAAGGGGGGAGGTTGGTTAAAAACTGCATTTTCAGTTGCAAATAACTGAAAATTGGTTTTTCTGTAAATATAAAACTCCTGAAAAGGCATATTAAATGAAAAATGTTGTTTTCTGCTGCCCTCCCCTTCAGCCCAGCCTACCCATACTCTCCATATCTGCTGGTCATCTCCACTTTGCCCGTCTCTGCACTGCACAGATGCACCTCTAGAGATAAGGAACTTTTATCTCGGAGTAAATGGAAGGATGCTTGTGCAGTGCTGGGCATGGTGGCACAGGTCTGTCATCCAGCAGTCAGGGGCTGAGGCAGGGGAATCGTCAAGGCCAGCCTGGGCCAGGCCCTGTCTCAAAAAAACCAACAGAACTGAGCTGGGGAGATAGCCCAGTGGTCTAAGTGCCTGCCTGGTGAGCGCAAGAACTCGAGTTTTGGCCCCTGTACTGCATGCTGTGCCTGTCACTGAAACCAGGTGTGGTGGTGCATGCCTGGAATCCCGGCACGGAGGAGGCTAACACAGGAAGATCACTAGGAGTCTGAAGTGCATTGTGAGACCCGTATCAACAACAACAGAATAAACAAATGAAACAAAATAATCCCCACAAAAAGCAAGACCAGGAAGCACATCAGCCCAGGCGGGTGCTCCGGTGAGACCCGCTCTCCTCTCAAGGCTTCTCTTTGTCTCTGAGCAACTTAGTTCTGCTTTTACTTTTCTATTTATTACCACTGCATACTGTGAAGTGCTTTTTTTTTTTTTTTTTTGTGGAACCGGAGATTGAACTCAGGCCCTTGTGCTTGCCAGGGAAGTGCTTATTCCACTGAGCCATTTTCCAGGCCCCTTGTGAAGTGCATTTTAAAAATAGTTTATTTAAGGAGCTCTTCTTTGGAAAGTACTCATTTTCCTTAATAGATTATGAGGGGCCCGGGGAGAAAGCTTAGTACAATAAGTGCTTGACTGGCAAGTGCAATTTCCAGTACCACAAAAAAAAAAAAAAAAAAAAAAAAAAAAATAAAGACCATTTCTCTACTGCCACTCAGCTTTACATCAATTTCTATGGAAATGTCCTATTTTGTTTAAGCACATACATTTTTTTTTGTTTGTTTGTTTGCTTTTTAAT
Source organism: Ctenomys sociabilis (assembly GCA_004027165.1). Taxonomy (NCBI): domain Eukaryota; kingdom Metazoa; phylum Chordata; class Mammalia; order Rodentia; family Ctenomyidae; genus Ctenomys; species Ctenomys sociabilis. Next base: position 1,514 of record PVKA01021090.1, on the reverse strand, counting down.
TTTTTGAGACACGGTCTTGCTATGCAGTTCAGGTTGGCTTTGAGTTCATAGCAATCTCCTGCCTCAGCCTCCTGAGCGCTGGAATCAAAGCCCCCTGCCCTGCTCTGTCCCGCAGTGGCCGGCAGCTCCAGCTCCTAAACCCCTGGGCTGCGAAGGGCCTTGAGACCCCACAGAACAGCCAATCACCCAGGCGCAGGGCACCGGGAGGCAGGCAGGAGGGTGGGACTAGGAGAACAAGTGTACTGAGCAAGGGCTCTGGAACCTGCTGCTCGCGCCCCTTCCAGACGGGTGCGCAGGGAGGCGTCGAGACCCTTCTCCTGGGGACAGTGCGGACTCGGTCCCCGACGGCTCCGCATCCCCAGAATGCCTACCAGGTGCCGCGGCTTCCTTGTGGGGCGCGCTCCTCGCCCTGGCTCCGTCACTGCTGTCCCCTCTCGTCCTGCGTCACCTCCCGGGGTGACCTCCAGCACGGGGAGGGCGGACCCCACACGCCCGCTGGGGGCGGGTGAAGTGGACGGAGACGGCTTCACCTGCTGTGTGGCCAGGCCCGAGAGTCCCATAGTTCCCCCAGGGAGGCTGAAGCAGGAGGGTCGAAAGTTGGGGCCGCCCATCTCGGGCCTTTTACCTACAGAGTGCGATCAGATAGAAACTTAGGAACGGGCGAGGGGTGCAGCGAGTACCGGGAAGAGAGCTGGCTGGAGGGGGCGGGACGGGGCGGGGCGGGGCGGGGCGGCTCCCAGCGGCGAGTCCAGGACCTGGGACACGTACGCGCTCCCCGCAGCTGCCCTGAGCACCCCGCTGCGGGCATGCGGCGCCCCGACGCCAAGATCGTGCTGCTGGGCGGCGCGAACGTGGGGAAGACCTCGCTGCTGCGGCGCTACACGGAGCGGCGCTTCTCCGACTCGGTCAGCACCGTGGGCGGCGCCTTCTACCTGAAACCCTGGCGCGAGCTGCACCTGTCCCTGTGGGACACCGCAGGTGAGGCCGTCCGCGGGGGCACAGTCCGGCAGTTACTTATTTGGGGCCCGTTCGCTGCACCCGGCGCCCTCACGCGGAGCTACGCACCCCGCCCCTTCTTGTTGGTTCACTTGACGCTGCGTTCCCCGCGTCTCTGAGTTGTCCCGGCTGGGCTGCGCTTGCGATCCTCCAGCCCTAGCCTCTCTGAGCGATGGGGTTATGGGCGCGCGTCCCCCGCCCTGCTGCCTTTCCGGCTTTCAAGGAGCCGGGCAATCGGACCGGGGAAGCTGGGAAGCGAAGGCTGTTTCTCCAAAGAGGAAGCCGAGGTACAGAGCTGAACTGCGCCACGGAGCCGCGCCGCCCGACCTCCACACTTGCTTGCTCTGTGCGCGCTCCTGACCCCACGCGTGTCCCACGGCGGCCCGGGTTTCGGGAGAGATCTTCTTCTTCTTCTTCTTCTTCTTCTTCTTCTTCTTCTTCTTCTTCTTCTTCCTCTTCTTCTTCTTCTTCTTCTTCTTCTTCTTCTTCTTCTTCTTCTTCTTCTTCTTCTTCTTCTT